>VZRX01012253.1:81288-161084 GCA_013398075.1 Notiomystis cincta
CACCCGCCCTCCGCCGCCTGCTATGGATTATTCCCACATGATCGTCTCGCTGCTGTTCGTGCTCTGCCCGGGGCTGCTGCCGGCAGGTAGGTGCCGGTCCGCTGCCGCTCGCCCCCGCCCGGGGTCGGCACCGCGGGGGACTGCGGGGTCGCAGCCGGGCTCCGCACCGGGCTCCGGGGAGGGCTGCCCGAGGGGTGCAGCGGGAGGGAAGTGCGCGGGTGCCTTGCCTTGCCTTGCCTTTGGTGCTGAGCTCTGCCGCTCCCTGTCCCGCAGCCCCCGGAGCCGAGGTGGACGCCGCGCCGCCCCCCGCCACCGCCGCGCACCGCCGCGCCCGGCGCTGCTCCTGCTCCTCGCTGATGGACGAGGAGTGCGTCTACTTCTGCCACCTCGACATCATCTGGATCAACACCCCCGAGTGAGTGGAGTGGAGGGGTTTCGGCGGTTCCCCTTTGCTTGGGAAGAAGGGGAGAGAGGTGTGAAGGCGAAAATTAAGAACTACAACCCCCCTGCAGAGATGGGAAGGGGAGGAAGACATAGTTATTTGCACAGTTTCTCCTACTGCTTTACCTCCCTGCTCCCACTTTTCTGGCACATTTAGCAACGAGACTGTTCACCAGAAGAAAGCAAGCAGGATTTGGTCACCTAGATTGGGCAGATAGCTCCTAATAGCCCTAACACACCTGCCTTCCTAAATCTGGGCAGCAGTATTTCCTTTGGGTGCTGCTCAGCAAAGGCTGCAGGATACTTTTCACTATGAATCAGAAGGAGACAAAATGCCACAGGCATTATTTTGCCAGCCTGAATTTGAGAGGTTTTCTCTCTGACAAGTTAGGAGTTTGGAAGGAATACTTTGACACCGGGTGGCTCTAGCTGCCTTTTACTGCTCTCTGCTGCAAATTAATGCTTCCCACGTGTTAATAGGATTATGCACAGTATCCATTTCTCCACTCTCCTCCCCAAAAAGTAGTAAGACGGAGGTTCACCTAACACTGCAAACACTTGTTCTAGTGATTTCTCCTGCTGCTGGGTTTTACTGTGAGAGAGGATCTGTTCTTCACTTTTACTGTTTCTTTCAGTGTTGGCAGTAGCCAAAGTTCAAAGAGATGAGGTTTTATTGCTTTCTATTGCACAGGGAGGCACAACAGCCTTGTGAAATCACAATTAAAAGGTCATTATCCTTGTCAGTAGCCATGCTAATGAATATGTTGCAGGATCATCAAAAGTATTTGCCTGGAAACTGTGACTAACAAGGCATTCCCAATCCCACAACCTTTACTCGTGCAGTCAATGCCATTGATATGATTGCCCAAAATACCCCACAGTGTTTTGAAGCCACAGAATTATTTGAATGACTTTCATGTTGTCTCTTTGGTTGTAGGAAGACTGTTCCATATGGTCTCGGAGGTCCTTCTCGACCCAGAAGATCACTGAAGGACGTGGTGCCGGAGATGCTCACTGAACCACGCAGCAGATGCCAATGTGCCAGCGAGAAGGACAGGAAATGTCTGAACTTCTGCCAGGCGGGCAAAGATCTCTGGTGCGTCTCTTGTTGCTATTCTTTAGAAGGCAATGCATGTGAAAGGGATGGATTGTGGTGCACTTACTCATTTTGGCACTTGCTGAGCGAATACTTTCCCCAAAGCCTTGCCTCCTACCTGAGTGCTCACATTGCTATGATACATACTATGGCTTGGCCAGAAAGATTGCTTATTACATGCCTTGAGAAGTGGTTGATGAGATGCCTCACCTTGCAGACTGCAGACTTGGCTTTTTTTTAACAGCAGCACCTTTTCCCTTTTAACAGGGCTCAGTCCACAGTGGAGAAAACCTCACGGCTCCGCATCAAAGCTGGGAATTGCGTTGGGCCCAAATGCATGAACCGACAGCTTGTTGACAGCAAGAAAATGAAGCGGTGAGTTTCTTCTCATCCTGTTGTAGTTCCCTGGAGCAGCAACAGAGAGCACAGTTCACCTGCCTTCAGGTCATCCTGGGCTTAGCTGGTGGTTTCAGCTTGAGACTTACAGTGAGGCTGTTTTGAGGGCTTTTCTTTGTGTGCTGGGTTTTCAGCTTGTGAGGACACGGTGCTGAGCTCAGCCCGCTGTCCTCTGCTTGCACTCAGCGCTCAGCCGTATGCCCGTGGAAAAGTACGGAATACAGAAGTTTGGCCATACTAAAGAAGACTCTTTAGTGCTACTTTCTGAAGCAGAGCAGGACTTAGAGAGCAGGCAGCCTGATGATATTGAATGAGACCTAGGCCCTGGAAGTCTTGAGTAATTTTTTGAAAGTGAGGCTTGCTTACTTGAAAAATGCACCCATTCATTGAAAGTAGGATCAGGTTTGCCTAAAAGAAACAACACAGATGAAACAAAAAAAAACCACTGGAGACCTCCTGACTGGCTACTTAAGGAAGTCTAGGGCATCTATATTTGAGTGAATATTTTAATTCAATATTTGGATTGAAATTATGAATACAACATTTTAAGTATCTGAAGTTATCCTAATTCTGAGAGAGGTATAGCAAACAGCATTTTATTAGGATCCCATGGTAGAAATCTAGACTGAGGTTTATTTCATCAAAAACTGAATTTTTTCACACTGGAGATGCATCTTCATTATCACAACACTAAATGTACATTTCTTGTTCTTGCAGGCTGGAAGCCATTGGTAACAGTATCAAAGCTTCCTTCAGTATCGCAAAGCTGAAGGCTGAGTTCCAGAAAGGGCGAAAGCTCAAACATAACAGGGCAAACAAAAGGCAAAGCGTCCGGGAAAGCCTGAAAGCATCCTAGTGGGAAGATCACCTGAATCCTTCTCCACAATGCTTGCTGACAAAGCATCACGAAAACTCTGTCTTGACTCCAACATTCCATGATGGCAAAGGGGCCCTCTGTCCAAGTGTTTGCACAGCGGAGCAAAATGCTACGGAAGTCCTGTATTTGGAGATATAAAGACAAAGGATTTTATCATTTTGGAATTCAGGTGGATGGGTAGAAGGGCTGAAGGGAAATCTGCAGTAACATACATGAAAAGCCATCTGTCTGAAGAAACATTTGAATACTGCTTCTGGAATATTACCCATCGATTGAGCAGCTTTTGGGGGTCTACATCAAAAGCATCTTGCAAGGAAGACCTCACAGATGTGCTTAGCAAGGACAGAAAGCAAGATCTGAGTGTACAAACTTCAAAGCAAAGAACTCTACCTTTTGATTAAAATGCAAAAATGAAAGCCACAGTGCTACTTTAATCAGGACTTACTGCATATATACATGTCTACCTCGCATACTGTTTGTTGCACTCCTGCTAGAGTATTTTTACACCTTGTTATTGCCTTTACTAATCAGCTGCAACCCTTTGCCTTTTTTCAGAAGTCTAGTTTACTTGTACAACCAGAGTTATCTGAATGTGGGTTAGGCACTCTGGTATCCAAAGCCAAAGGACTTTGACTATGCAAACAAAGGACTCTTCAACAAAAAATAAAAGTTAGAGGACACTACTAAGGTTCCCATAACAAGGATATTTGGCCAACTGAAGTCCTAATAATAGAGGTTGTTGTGTCTTATATGCTACCAAAAATGCACTGAAGTGAGAATGTACCAGAGGCTGTTGCAAGATTTATTCAGGGCCTTGTTTGGTGGAAATGCATTGAGACAAAGGGTTGTTTTGAATTAAGTCAAAAGGCTAATATTGGGTGAATGTTTATAGCAGCGAATTTGTTCACATTGTTGAATTTGCAGACAAGTTGAATCTTATGTGCTTATTTTTGTGTCATGTATTTATATTCACACAAGTTCTTCATTATATTTACCATGTTGAATACACATTGAAGTAGGCCATATTGGTCTATGCATGTTTTATGTATTTCTGTATGAAATTGGGAAATGCTTTATGCCTATCAAGGTAAATATCTTCAGAAATAAATATTTTTAATTACTATATTGGCTTGGTTTTCCTTAGTCTGTGGCTCCGTGATCATGGAAGTCGATTGCCTCCATGAGGCAATGTGAAGTGTGTGCACAATTGCCTTTCTGTCAGATAAGCCAGATCATGGCAGTGAAGGTTTGTGCCAGATGTGAGGCTGCAGATGATACCTGTTCTAGCTGCAAGCTTGCTCATCAAATCTTCATGGCAAACTCTAAATTGGCCAAATGAATTTATCCTGGCGCAGTCTTCTCATGTGTCTGAGGTGTTTTTCACCCAGTAGTACAAATTCTAGAGTTGGATGTACTATAGCATTAAAATATGGGCAGTAAGGGTTTGGGTGTAGATGAACCAGAGGGGAAAATGCACACACTGGAAAACTTGTGGGCTGTACTGAACTAGACAATATTACTTATTACCATGCTATGCTAAAAATTTCAGCCTATGCAAGGTAAAGATGAAGATCTCAATGGCACCTCAACGTGGCCTAAGGCCAGGAAAGATCTATATCAATAGTTAATTTTTTTACATGTTTCCAAACATTGGCTTTAAATGGTTATACCTAGAAAGATGCTGAAAGCAAATAAATGGATTTAATAATCTCTGATCCTATAGGGGGAAAAAAGCACAAGAGTTAATCCGTGGATGAAACAGACTGGTTTGGATTTTACACTGAAGCAGTCACCTTTGAAGAATTCTGAAATTGTTCTGGATTTCTTGTCAGTATTCATAAATTGATAGTAAAACCCATATCATGTTTCCTTCACGCTGTCCTGCTATGCTTTGGAGCAGTAGTTCAGTGGGGAAATGACATGACTGGCAATCCTGGTCTGACAGGAGTGCCTGGCCCAGGCAGTGGGAAGTAACTGGGAGCTCCTGTGCTTCTGCAGGGCAGGATGCAGCCCCCAGAGCCATCCTTTGATCTCTTCATCAGCAGCACTGACTGCTCGGATGCGCCTGGATCAGTGACCTCTGTCAGGCGTGAAGAGACCTCACTAATGCTCCCTGGTTTTCCATTTCTTGCCCTGCCAGTGGTTGCCTTTGGCAGGGAAAATAAACAAGCAAGTAGTTGAGATGCTGCCTCTCACTCAGCCAAAGTGGCAGGCAAGCAGCTGGTGTGGGATGTTCCTGATAGGGAAGGGGCTGCGCATCAGCATCCCCATCCCAGTTGCTCTTGTTTTCTCTCCCAGGAAACAGTGTGAGGAGAGGATAAATTCTGGGAGTGGGGAAGCCTTGCAGCAGTATCTGTGCTGTTATAAAGACTGGTTATTTGGATTTTGTAGGTAGCTGGCCTAAATGATGCTGTGGGTGGGCTTTAGTAGCCCGAATTCCTGGCTATGTGCTTAAGAGATTCTTGAGAGACTATCCTAAAAATAAACCTGTTCCTTCTAAGGTTTACTTTGTTCATGCCTGGAGTCAAAGTCTGGCTGCTCATTCTCCTTTCCTTCCCAGTAAACTGCATCTGCTGCTTGCTCCTGCTGCAGCTTTGTGTAGTGATGGACACTCACTGGCCTCTGGGCATGTCATGGGTTCGGAACGGTCCCCAGGGTCGTGCCAAGTCACAGCCTGAGCCTCAATGCAAAGAGCATAAGGTGGGTAAGATGCCCTGATGGCAGGGGTTTGCAGGCTTTGGGAAGAGTGGCAGGAGCTGTTTCATGCTGCCCAGCTGGCCTCAGGGACCTGCTGGTGGAAGGGGATGCATCACTGCTTCTGCATGCCCCACCCTCCCCACCCCCCATTTGCCTGGTGGCATAGGAGCATAAACTGCAGCTTACCCTGGTTTGCATTAATGAGCCAGACTAAAAAACCAGAGTTCAGCTGTCTGTTTGTCTTATTGAATAAGCAAAAGAGAACATGAAGCATTTTGTCTTAAGTCTGGCGCACATACAAGTACCAGGATCTGTCCCAGAGGCTTGCTCCTTCTCAAAGCTCTGTAGCAAAGAGATTCAGCAACTTAGGCTAGAGCCCCTGGTGAGAAAAGAGAGGCATAATATGTACTGGGATTTATGGCACCGAACACAGAGCAGTGTAAAAGTACATTCTTAGTTATAATAAATGACCTGAGTGAAAAAATATTCTACCTGAAGCCAAAGGAAACATTGTGCTGACTGCAGAGGCAAAGCTGCAGAGTCAAGGCTCTTGTTCTTTTGACTAGAACTAATCTCACTTCTCTGAGAAAGGGAACCTTTCATGACTGCGATCTATCTCCTTTTTAAGTGAGACGTTCTTCTAATCCAGGATGAAATCTGAGAAGCATAAAGGGAAGTGTATAGGGAAGAGGGACACCACTTTCCAGTGTGGCCCAAAATACACCTGACATATGACTGAAATTCCATCTCACACCAAGAGCAAGGAAAAGCTCCATTCCAGAGCTGTTATCAAAGCGTATTTCCCTCCTCTGATTTTTCCTGTGTTCAGTATGGCCATTTCTGGAATTGGAAAAAGTTTCACAGGAAAAGACAACTATTCTCCAAAATTAGGCTTGCTGTACTTATTTTTATTCAATGCTGACTGTAATTCTTTCTTTCTCTGCTGGTTTATTTTCATTTTCTCTGGATAAAGGCTGTTTTGACTATAGATCAAAACAAGGTATACAATAAAACAAAGCTTTGACGTGTGAGTCAGGCTTCAAGTCAGGAAAATACTACAATGCTACTGAAATTCTTTCCATCTTATCTACATAATTCTGACCTAATTTTTCCAGAAATGGCAACTCTAATCTGTACCACATTATCATAAACTGCCCCCAAGTAATTCCTGCAGGATGTCCTAATGTTGCCTATAGAAGTTACCAAATACCAGCCTCTTTGTTCATGTTTCCTTACATTAGGATAAATTTAGCCACCACAACACATTTCTATATTTACAAACAGAGAACAAGCTGGATAAACCACTGTTTGAATGCTATCTGGTGTTTACTTTTTTCACACTCAACTGTTTGCCTCTGTGTATATAAAACCATATCAATTTTTACTTGGCCTCCAACAAGGCACTATTATTAGGCTCCTTGGGTAGAAATCCAGCTTCCATCCTCAGCCAGTATCTTTATTTAATGTACTGTTCTTCCTTCGTGACCTAGGAAACAAAAGGACCGACTTTTTGATTAATTAGAGGAGAATGCTTGGAAGCTGTGGTGCTAAGTGTAAGTATGCAGAGAGACAGAAAGCTGCAGATAAAGTACAAAGATAGTGGCAAGATCGTTTTTCCTGAGGTAAACATCGTGCGAACGACATTTCAGAACCGTAGCCAGAATGAGTGTTCATGTCTTTCTTTATTTTATATCTCTGATCAAATCTGAGCTAGGTGAAAAATGATAGGGAAGCCTATTTTGCTCAATATGGTTAAACAATCAGTTGGTATGTCTTAGTGCCTGGGACAAGCTCCTCTGCTCTGATCAGGTCAAGGAGACCTGAATTCTGACTGAAGTCCACTGGGCTGGCCAACAATTCCCTCAGCTTTAGAGGCATCATTTCTGCCAGTGCAAGTGAGAGCAGAATTTGACCCAGAAAGGCGTCCTTCTTTCTGGTATTGCCACACTAGGGACAAACAGACACTGGTTTGCTGATGTTAGCATAGGCCTGTGATGGCTCCTGGTTTTCTTGGTCTGCGTTTGGAGGAGATTTTTTGTTGTTTGGTTGGGTTTTTTTCCCTCCCTGCAAGCATTTGCTAGTAATAAATTAGATAAATATCACTTTGGTAAGCAATAGGGCAGTTTGCCTCTGGCTCAAAAAAGCTGCATTCAGAAATGGATGAGCCCCATGGAGTTTGTGGTTTCATTGACCTCTCCAGCTATTTTGGGGGCTACAGAAATGATTTGAGTTCATCAACTGTAATTCAAGCCCACAGTGTTTTTGTTGTGTTTTTCCCTCCTAGGAAATAAAATTTAAAAAAACAACCCTAACTTTTTTCCTAGCTAAAGGAAAAATGTACTTTTGTGCCAGTCACCAGAAACAAATCCAACTTCTAGTCTGGCAAGAAGAAAGCAGCACTGTATTTTGGTCATATAGGTTTGATTTACATTTTCCTCTGCTTTCCCTATCTCTTCTCACAAACACAATTCAATCCAGGACTTGATGAAGTGTCCATCATGAAAACAAAAAAGAATGCTCTAAGGACTTCTTGTGCAAAGGTACCCACGTGCACTGAATGTTTTGATGGGCCAGAGCTTCTCCTCTTGTCATCTTATCTTTCTTTCAGTCCTATTGTTGCAAGAGATTGTTTTTCATTTGCTTCTTATTTTAATCTTCTCTTATTTCTAACAGGAGTATAAAGCAGTGATATTCACAAACTAGACAGCAAACTAAAGTGGGCAGAGAAGCTGGACAAATAGTGCATGCCATATTCTTATCAGAAATGTGCAGGCCTTTAAGGTGTGTATTTGCCCGTGGGAGGATTTCCCTCGATTAGCACAAACAAGCACAAAACGAGAACCGTGCCATTATATGCTGGAGAAGTGTCTGGAGAGTGCCCTGTGGGTTTTCCCCTCATGATTGTACCTCTGTGTGACCCCAAAGGAGACTCTCTTTCCTCACACATGGGCTGCCTAGCACATCCATCAGGCAGTTGGCTTAATTATGTGGCAAGGCGAGCAGGGATAAAAGAACTCCTGCAGCTGAAAAGAGGAATCATAGCTTGGCTGGTCAGAGCCTGGCCATGCTGCATTCACTGCTGCCAGTGTGGGGGACTCTGGGGGACAGGAGACAGGGTGGCTGCAAGTCACAAGCCACACCAGGAGCCCTGCTCAGTCCCCTGGAAATGTAAACCTCCCATCCCACATGGCTGCAGGTTCACCATAAAGAATGCCATGCGGGCTGCTTTGCCGGGCCAGCTCCTCTTTCCATAGGTACCATCTCAGAATGACTCCACAGGTATTATCAGTACCTTACAACAGATTTTTCTGAGGAAGCATCTCAGCTGGGAGTGCTGTCCAGTCATCCCATCTTCCCTACGGAGGGACTGAACTGGCATTATTCAGGAGAGTTTGGAAGAACACCGTTGATTTTACCAGCTGAAAGGTTTTATTGTATCAGTCATGCAGCAATAGCCTACAGCTATGAAATCCACAGAGGTCTATGTTTCTTCCATGTTTTCATACAAAGAACATTTTCTTAGTTTTCCCAGAAATTGTAATCCACTATCTTTCTAAAATCACATGGCTTTTCCTGAGGACTTGGCCTGCTGTTTTTCCTTCTGGGTCTCTGCTAACCATTATGTCATTCTCGGTACACATCCAGCTGGACACTTTGCAGCTATGTGCTTTCCAGTGGCTTCCAAATGTGCATTAAAGCTGTTAATTTAATTTTACTTCACCCTTAGTCTGCTTCATCATGAGCACAAGGACGTCTTTCACCTGTCTGAAAAGCGAATTGCTCATGAGTGCCGTCCTTTGCCCTGAATTGGCAATGGATTATAGATTGCTGGTTCCGGTGTTGACCCTTTAGGCAAGGCAGAAAGTTGGCTAGATATTACTATAGAGTAAAAATTTATTCTTTGAACTAACCACTTTCTGCTGAGTAATTACTTTTCTCCAAAGACATTTCTATAAATGTCTATACATGCAAAGTATAGTTCAAGCAAACTACAGTCTTTCCCTTTATTTTTCTTTACACACAAGCATTTCTGAACTGTCCCTGTGACCCAACACAGCTTTTGTGAGCTGCTTCTGTATGAAGCTCTGAGAGTAGCTGTTTTTTTCAGCCTGTGTTCCACGAACATCTGAAGAACCATGAAATGTGATTAAGAGATGCAAGTTCATATGTGTTTTAAAACAACCTGCATATATGAAATTCCTGGAACAGCTTGCACTTCCACTGGAAATTCTTTGGTGGGCCACATTATAAATTAATTAAACTGTGGTTATATATGGAAAGTAGATTGGAAAAAAAGTTGCAAAATGAAGCTGTCAGCATAGGAAAGTGCAGGATTGAGTCTAGCCACATAGCAAATTAAGAAAGGTACTGTTCTTAAAAAAATGTGATTGTATAAATACATAATCCAGTGTATGTGATCAGGTACATCAGGGGAAATTCAAGTAATATACCAACCTGGCACGTGTACTTGAAGGCATGGATATGTGTGCACATGTAATGTAATATATTGCAACGAAGATCTTTTCAATGTTGTACAACACATTTTGGATCTACTTCCCATTGTCAGAAAAGTCCAGAATCAAGGGGCTCTCTGCCTTGATATCTGTCTTTTTTGTTCCATTTAAACCAGCAGAGTTCTGGTTAGTATAGCCAAATTCTGTAGGTGCCCTTGCAAAGGATGCTTTGCAGAGTGTGCAGCTGCTCTTAGCACCGGACCAGGCACTGCTACACAGAATGGCTGCTTTTGCTCAGGATTCTCATCTGTTCAAATCAGTTCTTGCTGTTTACATGGAATTTTTTACCACAGGGTCTACAAGGAGAGAGTATATTTGCCCTCAGTTTTCCCTCTCTGGATGGACAGCACAGTTAGGAAGCTCTGAATGGTTTATGGGTTAATTAAAGACAGACTGCAGGTTTTTGTTGGTTTGGTTTGGGATTTTTTTTCCTTCTTTTTGCTGCATTCCAATTTGTTTAGCTGCTCAGCAGGGATTTGACAGGGACATTGTTAAGGAGACAAAGAACCTGTGGCTGGGGTGACATTAGTGTGCTAAAAGATGCCTCCTTTTCAGCTGACAGCCTTAACCAAATTGGATCAGGTATCTGAAAGACTGATGGAACACTGGAGGACATGAAATATTTAGCAAATGAGTGACCTGTACATCCTACCTGGCCCTGGCTACAGCCACAGCTTTGCAAGGGAGCTGATGCAGAACTAGCCTTCTCTCTCGGCCTGACAAGCTCGAACAACTGATAAATTACCAGAACTAATTGTTGCCTGACAAGCCTTTGATCCCTGGAAGAGTCAATTTATAAATGATGAGCTCTTTTTACACAGTACCACTGATGAAGCTGTTGAAATAGCTATAAAATCAGTAATCCCTGCTGTCCGGGGGTCCTTTAGTTTTCTTCCATTTATTCAGGAGACAGTTCAAAGTGTCTGCAAATGCTCATTTCCGTCTCTTCCCAGCACCCTGCCCAGAGAACGTCAGGCATTGCTGCAGAAATGAGCCTTGGGAAGGGGAGATGGAAAGGATCTGAGAAGCAGATGAGTCTCGATGAACATCAAGTAGGAAGCAGGACAGTCCCCACATCTTACTCTCAGCCCCTTGGGATGGTCTCTTCAGGAAGAGACAATTGTTAAAAACCTGGGCAGAAAGGAAAGGTGGGAAACTTTTGAATGATAAGCAGCATAGTGGGAAATGGCACCATCTTAAAGGTGGCAGTGGAATAGAAATCACACTTGTGGCTCCTAGTGTCCAACCTCTGCAGGGAGCCCAGCTGGTCTCTTTCTGAGGACGTGCTGCCTCTGCCAGACAGAGCTCCCCATTGCCAGCACACGTTCTTCACCTGCTGCCATCTGCTTACAGCACAGCAGAGAGCTGGGGTACGAAATTCTGCTATGGCCTCAGCTGCATGTGGCCAAAAGTGGCCAGAGTCCAACCTCCTCAGCAAGGATTGTACTTTATGGCTATGTTCAGTGCAAAGCTGGCTCTGTTGATCTGAAGGAACAAGCCAATATTTATCCAAATGGAATCTCTACAGGCAGGATCTCATGTACAGAATTTGGTCCTAGACCTGTCCTGCAAGAGCGTGTGGGGACCACCACATGATGGAGAACCCTGTGAAACCTCGTCTTTGGGCTGTTTGAGCTGATGCTTTTCCAGCAGACCCCTCTACAGAGCGGTGAGGATGCTCCAGAGGTTATATTTCTCTTGCACAACCATTAGACAGCTTTTTATTAATTTCTGATGAGAACCACTAACCAGAAGAATGAAACACCACTGCTCAAGCACATGCACCAGGCTGGATCTACAGTAAGTGTTGGCTGATGCTTCATTTTCCATTCTGCCCTGAAAGCCTGTACACAACTATGATGTTTTGTAATGAGGCTCAGTGTGGTTACTCCAAAGCCATCTGTGGCCTGGTCACCAAGGCTTGTCCTCACCACATGCAGAAGAGGTGTTCCTAGGAGTGAAATTCCCCTCTGAAGAAGACTTGGACTGGGTCACAGCATCAGTTACAGAAAGGAATAACTGAGGCATTATTAACTTTAACTATCTATTACTGAGTGAATGAACTAGCTTGTACAGTGAAATCCTGCTCTTGTTCAGACAAATTCTTCACTGTCTTACCACATGGAAGTTCTCCAGACCTTCAGCCTGTAGTAGCATGCAGGTGATCTGTAGGGAGTCCCTTCTCCCAGCTGCAAGGCCTCCGGGCTAGGAAACTTGGTCTGGAGGACATCTCTAATCACCATGTGCTCTAGGGAAATACATCTGGAAGAAGCAAGAAGACAGAGGTGAGAATGATGAAAGAGTGAGATAAAACTGGAGAGACTCAGTCTCTACAGCATCTTGTGGCAAGTGCCTTTCTGATGCTAAGGGTCCCATGAAGTTCCCAGCAAAGAACTGCCTTCCAAAGCAGGATGGGCCACAGTAACACACCAAGATGAGCAGAGCAGGGTAATCAGTTCAAAGTTCTCAACCTGCTATTAATTTAGTGGCAATTCACCAGTGAGCAATTTATTCTCAGGATGCTATTCACCTTGAAGCACCATTATGCTTCACAGCTGAGTAATGGGTTTAGAAGCAGATATATTCTCAGATTAGCATCCGCTGAGAAGCAATGAGGGTGGAGCAAAGGAGACATACAACCAGCTTAATTTTATGAGAAATGGTTAACTGCAAAACTCTAGGGGATCTTCTCCAAGGAAATAAGATTTTCCCTAAGACATTATGCCATGTGTAACTGATAAAAGAGGTGGGCATGAGCTAAGAGGACAGGTTCATATGGAGATGCCAGAAATAGGATGGTGGGAAAAATATGCAGGAAGTATCTACTGGCAATCCTCATGGAGTAGCATTTGAGGGATGAAACCATACTGAACAGAGGAAAACGTATTCAGTTTGTAATTTGCTTAAGAGAATATGAAATTCTCACAGAATAATAGCAGGACAGCTGTTTACCAATTGTTTTCCCATAGATAAATAACAAACTTCCGATATGGTCCTAGAGGCAAGCAGGAACAAGATGCACTTGACATTGTATGACAGCTGTACAATAAACTGAAGGTGTGGTAAAGAAAACAGCACAAAAGAAGATTATGGGAGGAGAAACTCATCATCTTAAGCTGAGTTTCTAGGGCAGGCTTAATTACTATGAATTAACTCTAGGTTATCCTGAGGAGATAACAGGTCAGAGGGAAGAAAGAAGCATCAGAGGGAAGAAAGAAGCAGGAGAGAAGCTGGACTGAGGAGAATTTGATTCCATGAAATATTGAATGAGGCTAGCTCTGGCAGTCTAGCCTACTATGGGGAAGACTAAGGGTTGACTCAAGAGGAAGAGATCAACAGTTTCGACTATCATACTGAGAAAAGAAAAGGAAAGAACCCCTCTTTTCTGTTTAAAAAACTTGTCACACCCAGATGTTATATATATCTCTTCCAGGACAATTTTTCATTGGGAAATCTCCTCTGAAAAAAAAATGGGGAAGACTAAGCTAACTCGAGGACAAATTTCAAGAATAGAATTATCAGAAAATGGTAATTTTAGTGTAGTTAAAAAGGATGTAGAAATAGCACGAAGGCTGTTGGTTTCAATAGCTTTGGAGTGCATGCCAGGATCTCACTGTAGATCAGTTCTCACTGTACTCACTCCCAGTTTGAAGAAACCTTGTGAATGCATTCCATGTGTGACTCCCGTCAGACAGCACTGGCATTCCCTGACAGAGCTGGTTTAAGACTATTTCTCAATTTGAGTTTGACTGGTGAAAAAGTCAGGAGGGGTCAGCTGAAGTTTCTTTATGTTCTATCAAACATATAGAAAGGAACAGGTCCCAGCCCACAGTGCTCTACCCTGAAATCCGTAGATGACATCAGTGAATAGCTATGCTGTCTTTGAGCCAGGTGGGTACTGAGTCAAACCCAATGAGGTGGCTTTCTGTGCTGAAGAGAGAGAACAAAGTTGTGAGATGGGACCACCCTGACTTGCATAAATTTCTCGTGAATGTTTGACAGCAGAGGGTACTGCTCGATGCAAAAAAACCCTATTAAAATGGCAAAAAAAGTGTTCTCCTTGGGTCTCTAATATTCACAGCCAATCATATGTGAGATGTGTGTCTACTGCTCCTTTGGGTAAGCTGAAATATTGTTTTTCCCTGCAATGGATCAAGCTACAGGTATCTTCTAAATTGATTTTGACCACTCACTGCAGATTAAAACAAGGCAGAGGAAAATAATCTCTCTTTTGTGCTCTTACAAGCAACTGCACATAGACTTCTGTTGACTTGTCTCCTAATCCAGAGACCTGGATACAGCTGCAAAGATGGAGCAAATTTAGCTTATTTCCTGTTCCTTTAATGAGCAGCTTACCTGGCAGAGATGCTGCTCTCGAGTTCACTCGTGTTCGTGTTTCACAGCATTGCGATGACACGAAAAGCTCTGCAGAGGTACAGGGAACCCTGCTACTCCCTGTCGGTGGTTTTTGTTGAAAAGGTTGAGGCAGTGTCTAAGGGCTTGATTGAAGGGTGACAGTAAGGATGGCACTTGCTAGAAGTGACTTTACTGGTCAGGCATCAGCTTCACACACATCCTGGGTAAGTGGCGGCACTACCACTAAAAGCAACAGAAGGCGATTAGAGGAATAAAAAACATGGTCAGCATTCATGTCCAACCAGCCCAACTTCTGCAATGTTTAAACTATGGGAAAGAGCAGAAGAGAAAAGTAGACAGGGATGATGTGGAAGTTACAGACTGTGATTCCAGATGTGTTATGAGAAGTCTGAAGTACTTGAGGTATATGCTGGCAGTAAATGATGGAACTAAAGCATCTGCCCCTGTTGTATTCTTCAAGCTCAAGTGACTTCAGTGGGACTTAGGCCTGTGCAAAATAATAGCACAAATGACTTTTCACATGGCCTTCAAGATTTCATTAATTCATTAAACTAGAGTACAAAACCATGTGGAGAGCTCGACAGACTCAGTCTCAGTGTTCATAGCTCTCAGTGAAATATAAAATTGCTAAGAATTTGTCACTTTTTTCGAGCTGCTGGTAGCAAGCCTTGTGTACTTGTCTGAGTAATGCTAGCATCTTTTCAGTGTCGATACATCTCTGTTTCCAAGTTTATTGATTTATCTTTCAAGAACCTAATTCTGTAAATGTCTTCAGTTTGTCATTCAGTTCTGGATACTAACAAGTGACTAGGGATAGTCAGTTAAATTGAAAGGGAGATTTCAGTCTTCAGCCTTGGCCCCTGAATGCTTGCAGTGACACTTTAGATGCATATAACCTTTTTTTTTTTTTTTTCCAGGTAATATTTCAGTCAAAAAGTCTGGTTTGTACTAATTTGCTTGAAAAATCTGATTTCAAGATCTCATTCTTCCTCCATGGTTTCCCTGGGTTGAGTCACAAAAGACACCCTTCACTACGTAATTTTGCATTCAGAAATAAATGAAAACTGATGTGCAAACTTGAGTGAACTGAAACACTTCTGTTTTGCATCTCCAACATGCAGCACTGTTATGAGAAAGAGAGAACTGGTGAGAAATGGAAGCTATCGTAAAAGAAATATTTCGGTACCACAGCCCTTAATTTGGAACAAAGTAGTGCTGACATAAGACATAAAAATATTTTCCGTTGTGAATCAGGTGCCTTGGCCAAGTCTGGAAAGAACTGAATTCTTTCTCTCTTTATGTTTGAAAATGAAAAAATGTACTGTTATCAGGACTTGACATAAAAATAGACGTGTTTTATTTAATGTGTCAGCACTCGCTTTTTTTACAGCTCTGCAGAATTCTGAGTGTGTTTTTTCTGACTTGCTAACTAAGTTTCCAGTGCAAATGAGTTACAAGTCAAGAACTTGATATTCAAGGTTGCTAAAATTTTGCAATTTTGTGGTATATGAATGCACCATCTGTTCTTCTTAATAAGTAGCTATTTTTAAATTATATTTTGTATGGTTTCTGCTGTTCTTTGATGGAGGGTCTATGAAAAAGCTTAGTAAATTCTGACACATCAGACAGAAATAACTTCAAAAGAGTATTGATGCATGTTTCTCTCCAAATACAGGAGTATTCAGTAACATTGATTCATTCATATTGTATGTTGTTTAGCAGATATTGACACATTTACAAGGTACAGAACTCATTTTCAGTGGTTTATTTAACAGAGCTAGTGTATGATTTTAAATAAAATACTTTTACTAGGTATTTGATCCTTTGGGAAATTATTGAAAAAAAAAAAAAGATGCCTCAAAATTTGGGTTTCAAAACACTTTTCTGATTTTTTTTTTTTTATGAAATAGAAAAACCAGGCCTTTTTCTACCCAGACCTCTTCCTATATCATAAGTTTCCTGTATATTCTTTTGTTCTTATTTTCCTCTTTGTTTCCAGTCATTAAATGGTTAAATGTGGGAAGAAAAGAAGAAAAGAGGAATAAAAGTTGAGAACTCAGAAGGGAGAAAAGTTTCATTTCTGGTTTGTTGTTAAAAATAGGACAGCTTGTTACAGTTATCATCTCCCTTGTTGCAATTACTGGTGTAGCAACAGCAAGTTTTTAGAGAACTGATAGGAAAAAGTCACTGTATTGCTACCATGCCTCAAGGACTCTACTCCTATTTTAGGCTGCCTTGAAAATTTTACCTAAATAGGTGAGAGACCTGAGAAGTTTGATTTTAAATAGCTATGTAAAATTCAGCTTTTTGAAGAACTCCGTATTCAGAGAAAATGAGACAAACTAGGGGTTCAGTCTTGCCTCTCCCTTTTCCTCAGCTGGCTGCATCTCTCTCTTTCAGCCTTTGGGAAGGCACCATTGCTCCCCTACTGCAGCCTTCATCCTGTGCTTTGTCCATCTGCCTGGGGTAGAGTCGAGAAATACACGGCAGCTGATTCCCCACAGGGAAACGCCCTCGTCCTCAGGTCCTCAGGGATGCCCACAATCAGCAGGAGCTGCAGGCAGCCCACCCCACCAGCGATGGAGGGGACCTGCCTGGGTCACTGCTCGGGGACATCAGAGGAACGGGAGGTGTGTGGAGCAATAAATCGACAGAGCTCGAGAAGCGGAGAAGTGAGGCAGGGACACAACGCACCCGTCTCCACATCGAGCTGCAGCACTGATGGGAGCTGGAGAGGAGGAACTTGGGAAAATGAGGGCGTAGAGCATCTATCTTTATCCAGCTTGCCTGGAATATGTCATTTCCTACTCAGCCTGCCGTTTCACAGTTGTGACTTTTTCATAGTGTCCTTTCCAGAAGAAAACAGGTCTGGCCCCCAAGGAGACTTAGCACAGTCCAGCCCCAAGTGCCCCCCTCCAGCTGGTCTCTCTCTCCCCCCCAGCTGTCCATCTCTTGGTTTTAATGAACTGAAGCCATAACAAAGTCCAGACAACACAAGGTCAATTCAGTACTGGGTTTCTTTCAACAGTGTTAATTCCTCTGGCCTTTACAGGGGCATTGAACCAGAAACACACCTCAAATGGGTAGAGGGTAAAACAACCCAAACAAACAAGTAGGGGAAACAAACTGGAAGGTTAAAGAAAAGATAACCTGTGCCTATTCTTGGGAATATAGAGTGTTTTCTTCCATCTTAATTCACCCCATAGCTAGGCAGGTCAGGACTGCTGGTACTGGGTACCCCACCTATGAAAACAAATATTGTCTTGTTGGATAAAGTGCCACCCTGTTGATATTCAATGCCTTTTCAGGTTTTAAGGCTCTCCAGAGCAAGTAAAAATCAGCCAGGCTAATTAGGATGTGCAAGTCTTTTGTCCTGGTTGTGTTTTTTGTACCAATGTACATATAAGAAAGCAGGACCTCCAGGAGGATGCAAGAACATGAGACAGAGACAGGGAGAGAAAGGAGATGCAACAGGCAAATAAACGTGTCTATGTGAGCAACAAAGAGAGACCAAGGAGCCTTTTCTTATAGTTGAAGATATATTAGAAATTTTCCTCTTTTAAAGAATGACCGTGAGGAGACATGATTAAGAAATAAGGATAACAGGGCATTTAATTTCTATGAGTCATTCTACTGAGCTATATAAATCACGTTGCCTCTGCATGACTTAATCTGGAAATGATGAAGAGAGAGATAACAGATAAGAACACAAATCAGCAGCTTCTGCAAAGTGATACTCAGGGCTGTAGATTTCCTTCCCAGCTGGAAGTCCGGCATACCAAGTGACACTGCATGTGCTGCAGGAGATTCTGTCTTACCCAGAGGAAAAATGCCACCAAATACGCCATGGGTTGAGATACAGCACCTACTGTGCTCTATCTCTCTGTGTGCAGCAGCTCCTGGCTCCCACCAAAATCTAAGCTGACCAGAGGCTGGGAAATAAAAGCTGCCATCTCTCAAGATACCAGCTACAAAATACTGTGACTCACATAACGCTGGTCCTACTGGGTGCTGCTCAAAATCTGGCCGGCCTTTGGCAGCCCTGTGGCAGGTTGCCTGCTACTGCAGGGCATTATCTTCAGGCTACCCATAATTTTTGGACAAGAACTGACTCAGTGTTCAGATATGCCTCTGTAATCTGTAGGAAATCTGTCTTGCCTGAGATCATCAACCCAGTCTACATAGTCTGACAAAGAGCTCTTGAGTTAACACTTTAACTCTTTCTCAGTTCAGCTGGGACCTGACACAGTACCATGTAAGGAAATTATTTCTAATGCCACTGCTGGGTTTCCATTGTACATTTTCTTGCCAAAAGAGGACTCCTCTGGATATACAGGCATAGATTGCTGTGTAAAGATCAGCAGTTTTTTTGGAAAACAGCACAACTCTTCACTGCTGGAAAACTCTTGTCTCCTTCTCTGGACATAGTCAAAAGCTGTCTGGACACAATCCTGAGCATCATGCTCTAGGAGACTGCCTAAGCAGAGAGGTTGTTCTAGGTGACCTCCAGTGGTCCCTTCCAACCTTGCCCATTCTGTGACTCTTTGACTAATAGCTTGCCTATGGACTCTTTAATAAGCCTCTAAATCTAGGGAGCCTACATGCAAAACTGTAGGGTACAAATAACTAAAATTGCTTTATTACTGTGCAAGTCTACAGCTCAACAAGGGCTCTAAGTTCACAGGAAGGGGGATTCATTGATGCCACTAACTACATTTCTGAAAGGCATGCACTGACCAAGAAAAAAACAATGTCCTCTAAAAATAAGAAGGAAGCTCTTTTTCTAGAATGAAATGTAGTGTTTTTATGCACCTGAAATTGGTAGGAAAAAGCCAATAAGAGTGCAGAGGATCATCAAGGCAAAACCGTATCCATGTAGTTACTGAGCAAAACAAACCAAGGTGTCTACTGCTTTGTTTCTAGCTGTGACTGTTTTTGACATTGATAAAATCCTTCATCAAGGGCATGTGCCAGAACTGTGACCCCCACGAGACTCCAGTTTTACACTTTGTGTACTGACAGACATCTGCACTAGTGGGGTGAAAAAGATAAAGCTTTTCTTACACAGCCACAGCTGGCTCAGATGGATGATACCAGAAAAACATAAGGGCCCTGGTAAGGGAGACTCAGACCTGTTTCTCTTCACTGTTTCTTCAGAATGTGTTTGATGAGCATGTCCCAAGATGAGTTTCTACTGAAACACTGGTGCTGGTTGGAGGCCCAGCTGTTTCCCTGCCTCTTGCTGTCTGAAGTGAAGCTGACAAATCCATTTGGCTGTGCCAATCGGGGGAGCTGCGAGCCTGCTTACTGTCAGGACAGCCAAGCACAGATCTGGGATCTGCTGGGAAAATAACTCCTAACAACTTCCTCCTATCAGGAGCCTCAAACCCCAAAATCTTCTTGTTAGGGAAGTGAGAGGTGTAGCTTTTGGGTTTATTTCCCTTATTATGCAACAGTGACCTGATTCTCCATTAAAAAGAAATAATTATACTTTGTTGAAATGCTGCTGTGAAGTGGAATCCAGCACTGTCAAGAAGATGCAGAGAGCATGTACATATGCATAAATATATTTGCATGCATTTATAGATACTTATCTGCATGCATATATATATATATATATGTATGTATTTGTGTGTGTGCATTTCTGCTCTGTAGAAAACCTGGCAGAATTTCAGCATCAGCTAAGCACACACCTGGCCCACACTCAAAGAGTCTGCTTGTGTTCTGCACCACAAACATGGTAAGAATGCTTTCGCCTTCCTGTGTCCAGGCTGGGTTTATCCTTGCAGAAAATACACACATGAAAAATAGAGGCAGAGAATAAATACGAGAGAACGGAAACAGGATGCTAATTGGGGGAACGGGGATTTGCATGGTTGACACCCTTCTGGGGCCTCCTGACTGCTTTTTTAACCTCCTAATTTTTTTCCCCCTAAAGTGTTGCTATTTCAGCACAAAAGCTCAGCCTGGGCCCTATTAATGACATTGAGCAACTTTGGCTCTGCTTGAACTTCAAATTCTTCACCAGAGGAATTTCGCTCTTTTGCAGAAATGACAAAACGTCATTCTCGATCAAGGATACAAGTTTCAACAAATGGTGGTGGGAGTGTTATCCCACGTGAATGGCAAATATGAGAGCCTTGCACACTGTCAGAGCTTTGCTGACATTCTGATCTCTTGTGTTGCTTCTGAGAAAACTCTTACCTGTCAATAGCTACCTCACCTACCTGCTGGTCTCACCTGTGTGGCCAAAACAGCTGCTCTATGTGGTCTTCTCCAAGAAAGCAGAACATGTGTTGAGGGGTTTTTTGCTACTTTGCCAGAAACTACTTTCACCAGCTAACAGTCTCTCCCAAGAAATGTCAGCCTCAATTTCCTTGTGGACAGCTTATACATACAATCAGGGAACTAGTCAGTTTTCTAGTTCTGTGTTTCACCCCCCTAAGTATCATCAATCCTATTCTAAACTATATCCGTTAGCCAAGCCCTCTGCTACTACTTTTCCATGTATTTTGACACTTCCAACAACACCTCCTTTCTTCCCTGTGGTGCATAAGCCTCATGATACAGAAATTTCTGCCACCTCCTTTGTGGATTCCCTCATTTCAAGACGGTTCCCAGAAAACTGCTTTCTTAGCTGGTGTTGCAAGAAGAGTCTTATGGTACCAAAAAAAAAAAAAAGGGGAAGAAGCAAAGGGGGGAAAAGGTGGGATTCTTCTCTGGTTTAGGTTTTTAATGCTAGAGATCACAATCAATGATTCAGACATGACTTTGTATGATTTTTAAATTTGTATTTGTAATTTTTATTTGTATCACCCTGTATGATATTTATTTGCATCACCTTGTATGATATTTATTTGCATGACTTTTAGTCTTTTAGCTAACCTTTGCCTTAAAGTAATTTAAATAAAAAATAAAAATTAAATTCTTTGTCTGGCACACATGATTTGGTAATCTTGGAAATATTTGTGACTGTCATGTATGACCTCAGCAAATTGCCTTGGGGAGAGCTACCTGAAGTTATTATGCTGGGTCTTGCAGAGGTGAAGAGCCAGCTCTGCTCTCTGTGGGAGGTCTGAAATGTGTTGACTCAAAGGCTGTGATGCAATAGCCTTAAGGAGGAGCAGAAAGCACCCTGCTTATCTCCACCTTCCTCCTGTCACCCAGATCAAGTTCCACTTGGAGACTGAATACAGAAAGGCACACAGGTACCCTCAGAGCAATGGGAACTGATGTTATTAGCTGGGGCAGCCTGAAATTGAGGTGAGCCTTTTTACCTACACCCCTGATAAAAAGTCTCTGATTTTCTGTCTCTTTCCAAAATGACACAGATGATGTGTGGGTGCAAGCTGACTGCCTATCATTGCACTGGTGACCTATGCTGAACAGCACATGGTAGCTAAACTGCCTAACTGCCTAACAGAGTAATAGGAAGGACTTTTCCCAGCTGAACTTTCTAGAGGAAACTTGGTATATATGGGTAAAACATGATTGCTAGAGTTGATTTGATATTTAGCCTAAACCCCAACGCAATCCTAAGGCATCCCTGAATAGCCCTGCAGTTCTGCTGACTTCACTCATAGATCCTTCTCAAGGCAAGTAATGAGACATCAGCAACAACAAGAAGCACTGAGGATCCATTCTGGGTTGTATTTTACCTGAAATTTAGCTGTAAAAGAAGGACATGAGCTTGTTTTGTGCAGTTAAATAAATCATTCTTGTAGCCAGCAGCGAATGTTCAGGGAAAATGTGCAGAACCAGGCAAGCACGCAGCCATGTGCTTCCCATGCTGGGATACTTCTACCTTCAATCAATTCAGTTTATAGTGACATAGAAGAATTAATTTTCAACTTTTTCCTTTTTTTTTTCTTTGTTAATTACTTTATCTCTGTCTTTCACAAATTCTAAAGTGGTAAGGAGCTCTAGAGCTTGGTTATGCTTGTGCAAGAGAAATACATTCTTCTGTTTGTCTTAAAACTTCTGCTTGGTAAATTGGTGTAATATCTGGTAGTGTGTCAGATACAAGCTCATTGGGAAGTCTTTCATGGAAGTTGAAGTATCACAGACCAATTTTCCAGGTTCTGCCCTCAGACCTGCAAATTCTCGATGTGGTTTTGCCATCAGCAGAGTGCATGGTGGATGCTAGAAGTCAATTTGTTAGTGTGCACACACACAACCATGCATGCTACACTCACAGGTGAAAGAACAAACAAAAGCCATTGTATAGTAAATTAGGTGTAAAGCAGAGGTGACCACAGACTTGTCTGAAGTAATTCCTTGCATGAATTCCTCCTCTGAGCTGCTCTTTAACTGTGCTTTGGAGCCTGGATATGCTCAGATTAATTTCTTTTCCTAGGAACGACAGACAACAGGATAGAGTCCACACCTAGAGATTTTTGGAAAGGTGAGCAAAGGCAACTTTGCTGAGGTGAGTGCTGTGCTCTGAAAAAGTATTATTCCTTGTCCATAGGCATCACTTGCTCTAAGTACACTGGTTGATAGCTTGTCAAATACCAGATAGATGCACCCAGCTAATCACAGTTGGTAAGAAAAGTTACAAAGTACAGAAGCAACTGAGACAGCTCCATTAACTGTACTAGAAAAAAAAGTAGTGAAGTTATGGAGTCCAGTGAAAGCTTAGCACAGCAAAAATATTCACAGCAGGTGGAAGGGACCCCTGTGCCCAGGCACAGAGACAAATATTTTCATTAAAATTAATGCAGTGGCATTTCTGACTTGCACAGTGTCTGCCCTCACTTTGAAAACTGCCACTGCCTCAAGCATCAGGGCAAGGGAAAGAGTGAGGAGTGACAGCTGATTTGTATGTTCTTATCTTGTCAGATATTATTCTGAGGGCAAAAGTTTATATCTTCTATTTGTGCTGCCAGTGCAACACTTACCTCTCCAGAGAGAGGGAAGGAGTACCCACACTCATGCCCTTTCCACGGCCCGTAAAGGCAACACATGTACTCAGCAATCCCTTTACTAGTATTTCCAGGATTTCCTGTAGCAGAGTTCACCACAGAGTTTTGTGCTGGAGGACAGGGAGCACTGCTTTGAGACTCTCAGGCTAAGATGCTCCTCACTACAAAGGAGGATGGTGCCGACAGGGTGAGTTTCCCAGCTGCTGAAATGCCGAGCTTTGCCAGTTTGCACAGGAAGAGAAGACCAGCCAGGTCCCTGTCATCACAAACAAGTCAAGCAGTAAATGTTTAATCTCAACAGGCCCCTAGAGCATCACCTCCACATGCCACTCACTGTTAAAGGCTTCAAAATAGTTTCCTAATACCCTCTGACAAACTAAGACCTATGGTAAAGACTGAGAGCCCATGCAAATAATGTAGCATGTAAAGGGAGGAGACCCATGGGAAGCCCATGTCCACAAACAATGATGCAGTGGGAAAATGTTACTTAAAAGTCTGAAAGAGCCCTAGGAAGCAAGTCATAGCTTACACACTACAGAAGAAAGCAATATTCCTCTCCCAGCATGGTCTTCCTTGGCCCCCAAAAAAGTATTTGGCTTATTCCAGACGTCATGAACAACACGCAAAACTCTCAAAAGAGTGTCTAGCAACTGGTGGCACTTGCAGCAAAGCACTGCCCAAAGGCTCTTCTTGGAACTTGGTTCAGTGCCTCTCTACACATACTCAGGATCTTGACTGCAGACAGCAGCTGGGGACCTGCACACTGTTCAGCAGGAGGCATTCCTCCATCAGACTGCCTCCAGCTTAGAAGGAACCTCTCCCATATTGGCTAAAATAGCATTTCTACAAGGCTCCCCTCACCTGCAGGGGCAGGCTAGTGTTGGAACAAGCAAATAATGGGAACAGTCTTCCCTTAACTCCTGTGCCCTCTGCCTTGTTTCTGTGCTCAGTCTTTTTCTCAGCCAGCCAGGGCCGGTGAGTAAGTTAAGGTAGGGAATGGGATGCACTCTATGCCCAACCACAGCCCTCTTCTTCACCAATAACCCACAATCATGCGACACCTATGAGGAAGAGAGACACAGCCATAGAGCTGATACATTTCTTTCTAAGAATAATCAAAAAGAATGGGCATTTTACAGTGTTATCTACAAAAATGCCTGAGCTGGGACAAAGTCCCAAGTAGTACTTTTCTTTTTTGGGGTGTGAAAAGAGAGAACACGCATTCTCTTTTTTCCTGCATTCACAGTCCATCTGGAGTATCCTGTAGTCCTTGCCTGTTAACTTCAGCCTTGGCTACAGCACTCCCAGACCACAGTGGTGGTCCAGCAAAGGGCTTGGAGACAGAAGGCAGGGAATTGACATCACCTCCCATAGCTGGTGTTTAACATATGCTTCATTCAGCTCCTGCTGAGTCCTCTGCCTGCCTTTTTGAGGATACTGGGGCCTATAACTGCTTCACTTCTGCTCAAGGGTGAGCAGTCATCCATCCCCAGCCCACCATATCAGCTCCTCTACAGAGGTCTTAAAAGCAAGCGAGCTCTAACTATGCAATGTTGCTATGGAATAATCATCTTTATTCCAACTGAACACAGAAGGAAACCAAGGAACAGTGGGAACTATCATACAACATTTCTTCTAATGGAAGTCTGTTTGCCTAGTGAAGCATGCCTTAACTTATTCCAGGTTTGACCTGCATAAAATTCTTATAATGATGGGTTTTCAAAGTATGCTGTAATCTAGAGGCCAGAGGGAAAAAAAAAGTTGACCAGTGGCAAGATCTGAATGGGAACTGGAAATTTTTTAAAAGACACCATTTTGTCTTGGAAGGGATCTTTGCAGTGATCTTTGGTTCAGACAATTTATAGCACTTTCACAAGGCTGAGCATTTTTGAAAATGTCTTGCTACCCTACAGAGGTAACATTCCCACCTTTGCTGTAAAACAACAGGGAGGATGCTCAGAACACTGAATTCCCAGGGATATCTTGTCACAGTGCACAGTCTGAGAGAAGGTATCCCTTTGCTCCATATCCATATGGACACTAGGCTATGTTAAATCACAAGTGAATTTTTTCCTTTAGTTGACTGCTTTTTCACATTTTAGACCAACCTACATTAAGGAAAGAAAAATAAAAAAACCCAAACCACAAACCCTGGCATATGATCTGTTATAATTCAGAACAAATCTGCACAATTATATTAAAACCATTACTCCTCGAACAAAAATAGGACCAAAAAAGGTCTAAATATCTGATCGTATACTTTCACAGTGACTCTCTGTAACACATCTTGTACTACAAGTTCTCTCAAATGCATTCTCCAGTGTACTTTATCCAGTGTGCTTTGTCATTTTTTGATAATTTACTGGTTCGTTCCAAGACCTTTCTTTCATCTTTTAATATATATGTGAATTTCCTGGATAAAGGCAAATCACTATTAGATCATCATCTGTCTCCACATCATGAAAGTAAATTCTTTGCCAATGCCAGCATTAGCTGTCCACAAGCCATTAATCCCAAAAGCTTAGAAAAGGTCAGTTTTTAAGCTAATAGTATAAAATCCACAGAATATAACATTCAGATAGAAAGTTTAGGAAGTCTCTTTTGCAACTTAATTTAAATCCCCTGTAGACCAAAACGTCTGGATAAAGCCCACAAAAGATTAAAGACACTGGAGGACCTGATTTTCTAACCCATTGCATTTTCTATCCCCGTGCAAATCCACACAAATCTTTACCGCTTTGAAGTCGCTAGCAAATCTCTTGGTCTTTTCAATAGTACTTACAACTTCACTTCTGGTAATTACATCAGCCTGCCACTGTGGAACATCACTCCTGGGAAATGTTAATAATATAAAGCTGGCCACTGCCAGATCCTCTTTATACAAAAGACATTTAATTTAAGTAGTCTTTTCTTTTCCTTGTTAAAGACATGAGGATGTTACAGGCTTCACATTTGCACAAATCGTTTCAGAAAGGAACAGGCTGATCCTTTTAATAGGAGTTTGAACCCTTACAATATGTTTCAGAGACCAGAGCATGTCTAGGCAGTCATCCCTGAATGGATCTTCCTTCTCCAAGGTATGGCTTTCCTCACACTCTTGGGATTGCTCTGCCTCTTTCTGTGCACCCTCTTGGCTCAGCAGTAGGTGGAATACAAAGAGGGGAAGAAAGTAGGTCCCTTTGTATCAGCACCTGGGCACCCTGATGAATCTTCCCTTTGTGAATTTCTCCAAGTTAATATTATACAGAGGCAGGTTATGTTGGCTGTGGAGCTAATGCTCATCCAGGGGGACTTCCCATCGCTCATGAAATGAAAGGACATCTTCTCACGGCAGCTTGACAGACAAGGAGAGGGAAATAGAAGGTGAAAAATGAGCTGCAAGGGAGGGAAATGCAGTGTTGAGTCCCCTGGTTTCGCTGATAAAACTGTCAAGCAAAATATTCCATTAATGGACGCATTGTGAGTTGGGTTTTGTTTGTTTGTTTTGTTATATTTCTCGAAAAATTTTGATACAGACACAAATGCATAAAGGAAAACCAAGAGAAATTAAAGACAAGGTTTCACTAAAATTCTGAGTTTTCTGGTGAGAAAGTTCAATCGCAAACATTGAACTCTTCTCCATCTGTATCATCAAGCTGTTGTCCAAGATGGAATTCACTGTAATCCCACAGCTGAGCATTGTCCAGAAGCTATCTTCTCCAAAACAAAGTGCCCTCCTCTTTAAAATGGCACGTTTTTGTGGCCTGGCAGGTTGCTAAAGCAAAAAGCTTCTTGTGTGCTGGAGGCTGCTTTTACTCTTGCTATTGCCATTTCTTCTCTTTATGGGGAAACTGTTGACAGAGCAGATGATAAGTCAAAGCCCAGACGAGGATCTAGGTGCTGACAGATAAGATCAACAGGTTTGTTGTCTCAGCCGAGGCGCTGTTTATCCAGTACAATGGTGGGCTAATTTCACTGGCACGGGCTCTATGCTAATGCCCTGCCATAAAGGAATTATTACAATTCCACCTGAAAGGAGGCCTACTCCTCCCTCTCCCCTCTCCCTCCCGCCACTCCTTCCCCTCCTTGCCAGGTAAATCCAGCTGAAATGCCAGATGCAGAGATTGCAGGATTTGTGGTTTGCTTTGACCCATACGGATTTGCTTGGAATATTAAAATGATGCCAGTCTGACACTGTATCAGCTGCAGGTACTCCTCAGTGCACGAGAGTCTTTTTGGGAGATATAAGGAATATCTTTCCCGAGGCATCAGAAAAAGCTCATCGTGATAGACTAATATAATTTGAAGCTAGAATTATCCTCAATTACACATTAAGTCATATGTTATTCCAACACTTTTGATAATTTTACAGTGGATGTAGGCTTTGCTGCTGAAGGCCTGTTTTCTTCTTATTAATCACAAACACAATCTCTTGGGAGCTGCAAATCATTTGCATGTCTGCATGACAAAGAATTATTACACAGAAGAGATTATTAACAGCATTGCTTCATAATTCTCATTTGAATCACTCAATTAGTTTTGCTTCCAGGTGATAAATGAGGGCTTTGCCAGGAAGGCAACAGTGTTTTCTAATTCATCACCAGAAAACATTTGCTGAATTATGTCAATTCTCTAACTAAAATATTCTTTGACAAGTGCTTGTTATTTCTTCACTTCTCCCAACTGCCTCCCTTTGGTCATTGGTGCGAGATAAGTTCTGTTCCCCAAGTGCCTCTCTCACACCTCTCTGTTCATCAGATCGCTCTGAGGTTTATGCCCTTGGCGATAATCTCAGCAAGATGCTCACCCCTTAATCTCAGCATCAGAAATACATCTGAAGCAACATCCAATCCCATCAGCAGTGGAATCAATCAGGAAGTAGCTGCTGGAAGGTGATGAATATGTAGAGGTGTTTTCCGTAACAATAATCAGAGTTGAAAGGAAAATATGAGTAGCTTGCTGAGGAGATGAATTTGCATTTTCCTAAAGAATTCCCTCTGAAGGTATCTGTGCTTCTTTCTAATGTTTGTGTTGCACAAACACCTGAGTGATAAGGATTTTTGTACCCACACAAGCCAAGGCTCGGTGTACCAGCCTCAGCATTGCTCCTCCTGTCCAAAGGGGCTTAAAAGGAGATAGGGAAAGAATCTGTCCCTCAGCAATCTGTCCTGCTGGAGGGTGCTGGGCTTCCAGCCACCGTGGTGGCAAGAGCCAGCTCCAGAAAAGCTACAGCAGGGAGTTATGTATAATTTAGTAGGTTTTGAGGCTCCTCTGAAGTACAGGGGACAATTGTTTGGGCAACTGACCTAACAGGTAAGATGCAGCTCTCCTTTTTCCACTGTTGTGTCCACTCTTGAGCAGTTCATGCTAAGAGGAGCAGCCTAATTTTACAGTCATATGGGAATTATGTCCTTTTTCTTGTATCATCCTGGTTTAAGTTCTGTGTGGCATAATTGTTTTAAACTTCTAAGTTAAGAGACAATAAAAGAGGTATTCCTTTTATTGAATGATAACCACTAATGCTTGTTATTTTATTTATAGAATTATTTTGCAGTAACTTCTGATAAATCATTTCCTTTCCTTTTATAACAAAAAAATGGAGATAAAGTCTGCTAACTGCTAACAGTATGCTAACAATTGTAAGGGTCAGCTGTGTTGGTTTTTTGTAATAAACATTGTTAACTGAAAACTTAGACTTCTTTTATTTATCGGACTGAGTCAGAACTTTAAAGCAGAAACTAGCTTTGAAGTGGGGCCCAAAGCAAGAAAAAAAGCACAACAAAACCTTTAATGTTTTATCTGCAGGTTTGCTGACCAAATCCATCTGCTTTATTTGACAACTGATAAAGACTGGCAGGTGCTCTAATGAGATGGCTTTGGCTGCACTTGCAGATCATCCTTTCGAAACCCGCAGCAATGTCGCTCTCCAAATAGCTGAAAGACATGATTGACCTCAATGTCAAATGTGTCAGTGGATGTGTGCATGACCATTCTTGTGGGTATGTGTAAAACACCCTCCTGCACCCCTCTCACTGCAGCTCACTGACCCCTGCTCCTGTCTGCCCTGTATTTTGGTTTTTTCTTCTTCCACTTTGGCTCTGGCCTTTCCTGCAACAAGAATTCATCAGCAACAGCCAACATCTGAACGAAAACTTGCAAAATGGCCAAATCACCCCCAGGACTGTGCCAGAA
Source organism: Notiomystis cincta (assembly GCA_013398075.1). Classification (NCBI taxonomy): domain Eukaryota; kingdom Metazoa; phylum Chordata; class Aves; order Passeriformes; family Notiomystidae; genus Notiomystis; species Notiomystis cincta. The sequence continues at coordinate 110,782 of VZRX01012253.1, forward strand.
GGGGAGAAAGGAGCTGGACAGTGCCTTGCTTTCTGGGTGCTGTTCTCACTCAGACAACAGAGCATTGTCATTTAAAAGGCAAGATTTAGGGGAAGAGATGGCAAAAAAATCACAGATCTCTGAGAATAATTGAGGCTGGAAGAAACCTCTGAAGGTCAGCTGCTCTGACCTTTGATCAAAGCAGACCCAGTTTCAAAGTTAACATTTTCAGTTTGAATATTGTCTGAGAGCAACTCATGCACCCTCCTCTCTCTGCTTTATAGGTACCAGCTGGGAATTTCTTTTCTTTCTCGTAGACTAAGTGAACAGAATAATCAGGTTAAAATTAGAGCAATAGTTCCAAATTTGTATCTATCTTTTCAGCTTCTATTTTTGACTTGAAGAAGGACTTTTGTACCCAGGCACTTGTTTGCTTTTTCAGATGTATCAGCTAGTCTGATAAAAAAAATTACCCCCTGCTGCAAATCTTGCTGGCATTCTTAGACTCTCCCAGCAAGAACATTATCTTCAGTGAAGTTTTGACTCAGCAGTGACTAGAGAATTTTTGTCCCTGAGATTACATGCAATTTATCTCAAACTGGCTGCTGAAGCTGTTATTCAAAAAAGCAGATTAATCCAAGAGTCATCAGTGCTATCTGAAGGCTTAAATGGTACAGAAATTAAAAGAGAAACTGAAGTAGAATAGCCTGTGAAAAATCAGTGATTCTTTGTTTTTAACATAGTTTAAATTCTTATGTCCCAGTTATCCAGCCCCTCTTTTGCTGCTAAAGTTGACGACATCCTTGGTTTGCCATTCCAAGTGAGGGGTGGGGGAAAACTCGGAGAGCAGACTCAAAGAAACAGGGCTGGGCAGGGATGTCAGTAGCAAGATGTGCTTTGTCTAAAGTTCACTGATCTTAATTATGGTAAAAGATTAAGGGACATTACTTCATTCTAATTCCTGTACTGACAGTTCCCTATTAAAAGTTAAACAGCTGACACAAAAGCGATGCAATTTTCTTCAAATTAGACTTCACAACCAAAAATAAAATAGGAAGACCTTGTCAGTTGTTAATTTTTTTAGTGGGTATATTACAGGAAGCCTAGAGTAGAGACTTTGCTATACAGTCCAGCTGTTCCTGACATAACTAGGCACACGCACCAGATTTTTCACTGTAGTATAATCTTGCTATGTTGAATCAAGTCAGAAACTTAAAAAAGCTCCAACCATATCACCCTGAGCAATCCTCGACCTTTGCAATTACATTTTCAAATGCTTGGGGAAAGAAAAAAAGCTAGGATGAGCTGTTCAGGCTGCTCTGAAAGGAATGCAGATTCCATCAGTGTCCATTTGCATCAGTCAGTGGAAATGACCCCAGAAAATGTTCTCAGAATTAATTCCTTGAGCTTCACTTACTGGATTAACCACACTTTTCCCTGGTGCCATGTTACTATCGGTTATTGTTTAGGCCAGTGGATCCACCATAGACAGAGTCCATCCTCCAAACAGTTCATAGTGTGACCACAAGGGAAATAACAGGCAGCAGAAAGGACTTGTTATTGGCATGTCTAGACAGCGACATGAGGCACAAACAGAGATTAGTATCTGGAGGGGCAATTTGTGATGGATTACAGAAATCGCAGAATTAAACAGTCTTGTATGCTGAAATTCCAACCTCTAGAGCTTTGTCCTGTGCCTTGCACTGGGAGTAGCTGAAGGAACATCTGCTCTTGGAGAGAATGTGGTACACAGGACAAAGCTGCTCCTCAGTCACAGGTCTTCCCTCAAGATGATACCTTCTTGAAATATCCCATCACAAAAGCATGGACATCAGCAAGGAGAAGGCCCATAGAGCAGGTGACCTCCAAGTTCACAGGAGGATTTTCAAATAACATTTCATTGCCTGTTCCACCAAGTACCCCCCTTCTTCATGGTGACAGTTCCCTCTACCCTCTCCACCTTCCTCGCCTTTTTGCTCTATTTCTTCCCAGCTAATGCTGATAGGGAGGTTTAGATAGAAGAAATGGGAAAATAATTGTTATTTTTCAGAATAAGGCTGCAGAATTTAGGGAGCTGCCTTTTGGACATGAGAGTTCACAATTTGAAGAGCGAGCAAAGGAATGGAACTTCTTCCCTTAGTCTTCTCTCCCACATATTATATTTACATATGCCAAATAAGTGGAAAATTTATAGTGCAAGTGAGTTATGATCCTGTAGGAAAAGGGAGAACAGAATACATGACTGTTCCTGGAAAACTTCAGTCTGAGGGTCAGATAACCCTAAAAACTTCCACTAAGCCATTTGAGCCGTCACACTCAATGTCTAGAAAACTCTTCATCCATCAGGAGAAAGCAGTCCTATCCAGGAAAAATAATTCATCTCAAAGGAAACAACAAACGTGGAAATGAGCGGCTGAAATCCCACCGCAATAAAAGGGTGATTATAATGCTATGGCTTTAAGATCTGTGAATATGATCATAGACTGTATTTGTCCAAGCAATGGTTGTGTTTTGCCCTTCAGATTTTGGCTTACAAACCTGTGGCAGGACATCATGTTCCATGATTAAAAGGCTCAGGCCACAACTGCTTGCTGTGAGCAGGAGGCACAGGGACAATGAGCAGCCACTACCCAGTCACAGACCTTTTGTCAGCAAATGCAGCATGTGCTGAAAGAACTCACTGCAGATCCCACGGGTGGTTCCAACACTGATTCAGACTTTAAAGGCTGTCCTGGTGATGACTGCATTGCCACAACTGACCTTACTAAATACAGGGACTGCATCTAATGTGGTCATCCATAAATACTGTGTCCTCTACTGACAAAACTGTGTTACCAGCCAGTTGTTAGTTAGTCTTACTTTTCAACTAAAGATGGCAGTGTGCTAAACCTCACATTTTTTAAGTTAGTGAGATACTCTTCTCTTTTATATAAAAGCTGTGTTTTAGGAGAATTAGGCTCAACAATCCAGCTGCAGCTCAAGAGCAAGAAAATTATAGCCCATGCAAACCTTTATCCAAACAAATAGGCAAACCAAACAAACCTCCTTCTCTTTAACTGAGTAATCAAACTGCAGAAAGAAGTGATAACAGGGTAAAGGTAGCAGAAGAAAAAGTGCCTGCTAAATAATACCTTGTCAAACAAAGAAGGAGACCTGTGAGTGGCTACACTGGAGTTAGGAGAATTGGATGAACATGTTTGCACACATATATGGAGGAGTAATGTGAACGGTGGTGAGGGCCATTTACTTTGATGTCTACTGGAACCCTGAACAAAAAGCAAAACAAACAAGAGATGCCAATCTGAATTTCCATACTCCGAAGTAACCTGTTACTATAGGATTTGAGCCTCCTGTGGTGTAATTCTGGCAGTAATTACATAGGAACAGCACTTGTGGTAGCGTCAGGACAAATATTACCTCCATTAGGTCTTGAACAAACATGAATCGAGAAGTGTAGGTGTTCTCCAGCTTACCATGTCCACATAGCACCAGTTAATTGATTCTATTGGGTGCTATGGGCGCCCAACCGTTTGGGAAACTCTGTGTGTTGAATGCCCTCTAGTGGTCCTTCCCTCTGCAGGAGCCCATCCTCGGGAACCCTCCGTGGTCCCCCAGGCCCGCGGAGCAAAGAGAGGGAGGGCTGGCCAGAGGCACTGCCAGGCCACTGAAGGCACCACGGAGAGGGTATGGGGCTCAGTTTTGTTTAAAGAAGCTATAGCTGGCTTATAAGGATTTTTAATAATTCATTTAATGCTTGCAGTCATTAACATTTTTTGGAATGTGATTTGTCATAGAGGAGAGCTAAATTCTCTGACTGTCTCCTGGAAGGAGGAGGGGCAAGAGGGGGAGATGCTGTGGGCTGCATTTGAATGTGTCCAGCCATGGTATTTACTCCTACACCCCCTCGTGTCATTTACCTTGCGGCAATTCTCCTTGGATTTCGTACAGCTCCCATTTAAAGCTTATGCCAGCAAATTAGCATTTCGGGGGCAAGAAACATTCTCAGTCAAATCTGCTCCTCTCTGGGTTGCACTTGTGTGCAAAGGCTGATTTGGTGCTGCATGCTGGGCATCTTTACTGCACAAAGAAACCCAACTACCCAGGGAAGATGTGCTCAAAACTCATACTCAGCCATAGCCCCCGAAGCTTTTCAGAGCTGACCCTATCAACTCCTCCAGTAGCAGATGCAAAATCAGTCTGTGTGCTTTAATAATTAACAGCAGTGATAAAAGTCTGCAAGGTATTTCTAAGTAAATGTAGCTGCTTAAATAAAGTTTGTAAACTAGACCTCTGTTGTTCCATGTGCTTTTTGATCTGACACCTATCTCAATATAGTAATCAGCAACAAGCAGGAGGGTGTGTTAACATGTTACATTTGTTAGCATTGCTACAGGCGAGAAAATACTTGAACTTCGCGAAAAGAAGAAAAACCAAAACAATAGAGTAAGATCAAAGTGAAATCTCTGATGATTTTTCTTTCATAAAGTGTTTCCTTCTTTTCCTTCTCGTATTTTTTGAGATGTTTCTGCTCTTGGAGGTCACCCTTGAGAAGGACTATACTGAAATATCGATAGAAGCATTAAAGAAATCCCCCAAAAGGACTAAATGTAGAACCAGACTCGAGGACGAAATTTCTGCCCCAATCAACACCAGCTGTTCCCTTTAGCTTGTTTTGCACACAGGAACTCCAGTTTTAGAGCCAGTGTGGCAGAAATGGCTCAGCAGGAAAAAGGCATGTGAGGCGTCTGCCATGTGCACCAGAGAGCTTTGCTGGGGGTTCAGGTTTTTTCTTCTTTCAGATACCATACAAATGATTCAAATTTGAAGGACAGATCACTTCCCAGCCCTGCCTGCTCCTTAGCAAAGCCTATCAATCCAGAAAAGCCACAATTTCCACTAAAACATCCAGATTGGGTGTGTAATCATTCTGAGACAGGGCCCACAGGCAGATGTGGTCACAAAATAAGTGGATCCTAAGGAAGTACCCTACACCAGCCATCAATGCTCCATCTTGATTTTGCTGGAAAAGTGGAACCAGTAAACTAATTATGTACAAAATTTTAAGGTAGAAGAAATTGGTGGTACTTGTAACTGGGATACTGACTTGGCAAGAGGAAATCAAAGCTCTTTTTTCTCTGCTCTTGGCCTAACAAAAAGGGAAATCATTCTACTTCTGTGGATCAAACAGGTGCTGTTCTAAAACTGTCTCCTGCTGCAAAGGGCATGGAAATCTGCTGAGGAGGACAGTATTTAAATGCTGAGGGATATTATGATTATACAGTAATCTGAGGGCAGGACTTGAGCTGATGCCCTGGGAAACAAAAAATGTTATTGGTCCCATATTTCAGATCAAAATGTTTTGATGGCCAAATATCAAATACTTCAAGCGCCCACAAGTACTTTCAAACGAGCTGCTGTCTGAGAAGTTACAAAGCAAACAACCCCACTGAAATTCAGAGAAGGAATGCATTACAGAGCCCAGCAATCTGCTCAAACTATTCTGGAGAGAGCAACATAAAAATCAATTAAGTAGGCTGTTAATTACAAGGTATCTGCTTAACTCCAGATGCAAAATAACGACGATGGAGCAGTAAATAGAGTCCATGTGTGGGGCCCAGTGCACAGCCCAGGTGAGTTACATTGTGCTGTGCCACAGTAAGTCTTCAGATAAGTGTGGCTGCTAGTAGGAGACCAACCAGTCAGATTTATAGAGAGTAGGTTTGCCTAAAAAATGGAACCTGTTAGAAGCAACTCCTGCCCCCTCAGCTCTCTGATCACAGAATATGCTGAATTGGAAGGGACCATAAGGATCATCAAGTCCAACTCCTGGCCCTGCACAGCACCATGATGGGCTGTGCACTGCAGCTTTCAGGTATATTAAAGCCTTGCCATGGTCTGTGAAGAACCAGAAAGGTTGGTAGTGCATTTCTATTGACCACAGGGTGTTACTTGACAGAGGCTGGGATGCAGGAGATGGTGGTGGTTGTTCTGCTATGGATGGAAACACAAGGCTTGAAGGGATGTACCCAAGAATGGGAGTTGTAAAGATGGGAGTCATCCTGGTGCTCCATTAATGGAAGTGATGGCTAGGAGCCTTGTACATAGCATGGCTCAATGTGTGGTGTCACCTGCATGTCTGCAGGCCTGCATCTGCATGTTGGAACTAATGACCACAGTCAGCTCTGATTTACAGACAACTGATACAGTTACTTGGCTCTTGCTAAGCTGAAAATGCAGGGTTTGTCTGAGCAAAAGTGTAATTTCTGTGTGCTGTGAAGACTGAGAGAACCCTAAGGTACAGAGACCATGTATACCTATATCCTTTTCTTTCCTCTGGTTCACTCAGCTTAACATCAGGAATATTTTTCTTTCCCATCCCTATCACTTATGTGTTTGACTAAAGTATATTGCAAGGTAAAATTGTTTCATTCAACTATGATTTAAAAATAATGAATCCCTCCAATATTTCTTCACACAGTTAATCTGAAATTTGTCTTCTGGAATCTCATTATCCTACTGAGTATCATGGTGAGATTTTGGTTCCCTTGTTAAAATATTGTTGCTAGTACCTACCATCTGTTTAACTTTTCAAGGAATCACAGAATGGGTCAGGTTGGAAGGGACCTTGGATGGGTCATCTGGTCCAACCTCCCTGCTCAAGCAGGGTCATCCCAGAGCACATGGCACAGGATTGCATCCAGACAGTTCTGGAGTCTCTTCAGTAAGGGACACCCCATAACCCTTTTGGGCAACCAGTTCCAGTGCTTGGTCACCTGCACAGTAAAAAAATTCTTCCTCATATTCAGGTAGAACTTCCTACCCATCAGTTGCTGCCCATTTCTCTTGTCCTATTGCTTAGCACTGAAAAGAGCCTGGATCCCTCCTCTTGGCACCCTCCCTTCAGATATTGATAGACATTGATAAAGTGTTCTCTCAGTTGCCTCTTCTTGAGGCTGAACAGGCCCAGCTCCCTCAGCTCTTCCTCATAAAAGAGATGCTCCAGTCCCTCAATCATCCTTGTTGCCCTCCATTGGGCATCCACCAGGAGCTCCCTGTCTCCCTTGTACTGAGGAGCCCAGAACTGGACACAGCACTCCAGGTGAGCCCTCCAGGTGAGTAAATATAGGGTCAGGATCACCTCTCTTGACCTGCTGGCAATGATCTTCCTAGTGTACCCCAGGATCCTGTTGCCCATCTTGGCCACAAGAGCACTGCTGGCTCATGGACAGCTTGTTGTCCACCAGGACCCCCACATCCTTCTCTGCAGATTGGCTTTCCAGCAGGTCAGCCCCCAGCCTGTACTGGTGCTCAGTTATTCCTCCCAGGTATAGGAGCCTACCTTTGCCTTTGTTGAACTTCTGACATTTCTTCTCTGCCTGTCTCTCTTTTACAACTTTCTGTTCAGAAATCCTTTATTCCAGAGTTCATTTTAATTGCAGTCTGAGGTTACCTGACAATTGTTGCTTGACTTGTCCTGGCACTGACACAAAGGCCCCACCTCTGGCTGAGGTATGAGGCAAAATACAGTATAACCTAATTCCATTGCAATGGGCTCATGAGAAAATGGTACTGCTGCCTTTTTGCAAGCTTTGGCAAAATGTGAGCTATATGAGTGTGAAAGTCTTGTCTTTTGCCTCATTTTTAGAATAATATAAGGAAGGCTTCAGAGAGAGAGAGGGAGAGCATTATACTGCATTGCAAGTTCTGTTTCCTTTATCACTCACAAGGACAAACCTATATTCTCATTTTGGGGCACTTAAAGTGATTTCAAAATTAATTAAAAACCGATAAATCGACTTGACTTCACGTAGCATTTTGGCCACAAGTGTATTTTGTGTCAGGGAGGCAGCCTGGAGGCTCCATTTTTCCAGGTCTTTTCCTTCTAGTGAATATCTGCTTTCCTTTCTCTGGGTTCAATACTTGAGGAGTTACCTGCTGCCCACAAAAAAAGTGGATCTTAGACTAACCCATCATCGTAGTTGGAGCCTCAGTGGGGGATCCCCCTGGTTCTCAGAAAATCCAAAAATCTCTCTACTGTCATTTCCAAATTGTGATAAATAAAATGTAGGTATGTTGCATGGAAAACACTAACCACTGCAAGTGATATTTTATCTCTTTAGTGCAGCTTGAGATGTTATTTGTCTCTTAGTATCTCAGCCATTAAAACACCCTTTGGTTGCATTTTCAGGCTTTGAGCCTCGCTGCGAGGACAAGACTCTCAATTTTTGTTTTGAAATTCAATTAGCACTTTGAAAATAGCATCATAGAATATCCTGGGATATTGGAAGAGAACCAGGATCATTGATTCCAATTCCCGGCCCTGCAGTGGACAACCCCAAGAATTGCACCATGTGTCTGAGAGCATTGTCCAAACAACACTGACCCCAAGTTTTAATGAAGAATAGCTCCACAAGTATTGTGTGACTTCATGGGATCATTGCAGCCTGTGAGACTGGCTATTTGTAACACAGTCAAGTCAAAAGCTCTTCAAGTGCAATGTGGGCCCTTCAAATCTACCCACCACTAACCTGTTGGTAGTTTTTATACTTTTTGCATTGTGTGCTGGGTAGAAGACAGAGAAAAGTTTAGGAAACGTTATTGCTTCATGCAATATCTTAATACACATCTACCACCCACTGTGCCTATCTAATGCACTATCTACCACTTAGTAGAGCCTGATATTGCACAATAACAAAATTTAACAGCAGTTTGGAAGAAGAAAAATAACTTCTCCTCTCATGAGTAGGCCTAAGTCTATCCCCTCCCTCTGTCAGGCAGATCCACTTATGCCCTGATTGCTCTGCCAGGTTTGATGTGTTCACTTCTTGTTGATTTATAATTGTGATTCCTGGACTGACCCACTCTGATATGCTTTGCATCATCTCTGGAAAGCTAAGGCTTTGTTTTCCCCAAGTCACTTGTATTCCCTTAGACGTCAACTGATTTCAGCAGAATAGCATCTGCACAGCTGAAACAATGCTGTATACAACTGGCAAAAACTAAATTAGGCCATGCAAATGAACCTTTGTGCAGTTAGGTTTATTGTTTATGCTTACAGTTGCCCTGATAAACCATAGGTGTCAGTTGTTCCAAAATTAAGCATAACACTTTGTTCCAGGTAGCAACTTGACGTAAAAAGGCTTGGCAGGTGATTAGTAAATAATATCATTTAATCTGTTTCAGTAATTTAAATATTGTCAGCAGCTGAAAAAGTGCCTATTCAAAGTAGCTGCTCTAAGGATGCTTAATATCTTGTGGACTGCCTTCGAGATCTACAGATGAAAGTTAGGTGGTATTACAATTATTATTGTTGTGTCATAAAATCTGGGTGTATACTACAACATATTTTCTATGAGTACTCATTTGAATTTGGACTTTAAACAGGCTGTTCTAGCCAACTTGTATTTCTTTCAAGCTTGCTTTCAAAACTTTTGCTGGCTGGTAAGTTTGCAGGGTGTACATTTTGAGTCTGAATTCTGCAAGCATTAGCCTTGTAAGTCCAGTAGCTGAGGTGACTGAGTTGCATGACCAGAAAACAGCAATGACATCATTGCAAAGTGTGACAGAGCAGAGGAAGATAGGTCTTTACACAGTGATGAAGTAGCTAACAAACAGGAGTGCTGATGAGAGAGTGATAAGCTTTCCAATCAGAAACAAATCCAAGAGTCTCTCCTAGATTAAAGCTGGGTAAGCTTTGCTTGCCAATATTTGTTAGACTGCCCCACCAATGGGCTGTGGCTGTTGTCCTTCCTGGAGCAGAGGTCCTATGAGTTGCCTCAGGTCCCATCGTGCTTTGTGCTTTGCACAACTAGGAAAGAGGATCCCTGTCTGTTTAGCAAAGCATTTCTAGTCCTGCACATGCAAACAGGGTAAAACATCATAATTAGTCACATATTTCAAGTCTTTTTCTCTTTAGGCAACAAAGTCTCCGTGGAGAAACCACAAGGGCTTGGCCAGAGCCAAATAGCTGTGTTTACTGGATATACACAAACGTAGGAGGCTAGAAACCTGCACTGATGAGCTGGTTGGTTTCTGGCATCTTCAACCACAGAGAGCTGTGGAGAGTCCAAAGGACCATTTAAAGGCAGAGCACATGAGTAAGAATGTTATGTATGGGGGTTTACTGGTGTTTTTGAAACCCTTAGCAGTAGGAGACCAGCATAATTTAGTCCCATTTTGAAGCTCCACTGTGTTTCCAGCATGATACAAAGCAGGTACCTCGTATGCACCCACAGTCTGACACAGTTTCCACTAGAAATAGTTGCTCTGTTCTTATCCAACAATACAAGTCTGCCATGGAAAACCCTCACTGTTCTCTCTTGTACAAACCATTTGCCTTCCTCCTGTTGTTTCTGTTATTCTGACCTGAACAACCTGAACAGCTCTAAATGGATAATGATACTGTGGGAAAACAGAGGACACTGCATCGGGCATGAGTGGTTATGTGCAGGTACCCCTTCGTGGCTGGATCCAGGAGTGGGTGAGCCTTCAGCTCTGCTTTTAGGGATATTATTAAGGTATGTACAACTGAATGCTACCTGTGCACTGCAGCAATATGTACAGTAACAGAACACATACACTGAAATTGCAGCATGTGAATTGTTCCCGGTGCCTGAGCTATCTGAAGGCACTGGGAAGGTTGGAGAGGGTTGGGGAAGCTGCATGTGAGGTAATGGGGAGCGATGACCAAACCTCAGCAGCAGAGTCACCTCAGTGGTGCTGCAGATACAGGATTACGTCCACATCACTTCAAGTTGTCCCATGAGTCCAAGTCAGGCCCTGACTGATGAGAGAGCGCGTTCCAAGGCTGATGAATGTGTGGACTCGAGCATGAAAATGCACAGGGCCCAACAACCCTGTGCAGTCTGGCTGAAGGGCACTGTGAGGAAGAAGCTGGGTTTGCACTGAGCAATGCCTCTCCAGGGAAAGCTTACCCACCGTGACGTGTCTCTAATGATGGCTGGAGGGTGAAGGCGTCCGTAGCTTATACCCCACCCTGAGAATTCCCCCTGCCTCCTGGCTCTTCCCTTTCTATCCATAGAGGCTGTTGGAGCCTCCTAGTAATGAAAACTCCAGGTCTGTCAAGTTGAAATGAGAACAACAAAGCAAAGAGGATGCCTCAGTGCTTAGTCTCCTCTCTGTGGCTCTTCTGGGCTGCGGCTGATTGTGTGAAGGAGCCTCACTCCATTCCAGGAAACCAAAAGCTGTTTATGTGAGGGGAGAAAAAAATGTGCCAGTAAAGGATTAAAGATTTAATAATCATAAAGGGAAAATATGCTCTGTAATGAAGTATCAACACCAATTGACTAGTTTCTGCAGTTTTGACAATTGCCAGGTGTTCTGCAGTAGTATGATCTGCACCTGCCTGTTGTTTCTGTAGCACCTAGGTGCTCTCCTCCCCACCGACCTGCCTCCTGCCTTGCAAATTCACCCTGAGAAAGGTGGGAGCATTTCATGTTTGGTATGTTGTCATGGAACCAGAAACCCCTTTGGGCAGATAGTTGTCATATTTTCCTGTTTGTACAAGCGCGGGAGTGCTCCTCGGCAGCTTTCACCAGGGATCTGGTGGACATCTGGAGCTGTGCAAGGGATGTGCATGGGCAGGAATCTGCACAGGGGTCCTCCCTGCCCACCCCACACTCCCTGGTACCAAGGACTCACCAAACCTAGATCTGGGACAGCTCCCCAAAGACCTGTGTGTGCCTGCTGTATCTTGGCCTGGTCTAAGCTCTCCTGCAGAAAGTGCAACTCTTTCTCCGAGGCCAGTGCATGTGCTGAGCTTGTGAGGGGTGCAGGCACACAGGCCTCGGTTTGGGGATCTCCCCAAGCACAGAAAGGTGGTGGTGGGAGTAGTGCCTTGCTGCTGGTGCTACCAGCTGGTCTTTAGGAGTGACTGTGGCTCCAATTCAGGAGCATATTTGTCTCTGAATGTCCCTCACATTGAGAAAACTAATCTTTCTGATTATACACTAGTATCCTTTCTTTTTGGCACTGATTTCTGCCTACCAGACTCTAAGCACTTTTGACATTTTTCATAGTTTTCCCTCTTCTATCCCTGCTTCTGTTAAACTTCCCATCAGCTTTGTTTGCCCTAAGGTGCTGAGACAGGATAAGAAAGAACAAGGAAAGAAGCTGGTGCTGAATCTGGATTTGGCTGATTGCATAGCTATAGTAGTCCTGTCTTCTGGCAAATTTCCTCACATAACTTGTCTTTGCTCATGTCTAATCTGCTCCAAGGCCGATGCTTTCCCCAGGCACAGTACTCCCCCTGTATTCCAGCACACTGGCACCCATACATGCTGGTCTACCGAAGGCTCGAAGAAGAAACTGTCTTTCCTAGGACACTGAAGGCCACTGTTCCTAGAAGCTGAGGGTGAGGTCAGACAGCAGGGCAAAGCAAACATCGTGCAACATCAGTGCAGCAGCTGTGTCCCCATCCCTCTCCCTCCCAGCAATGCTATTTCACTCTGTCTCTGCTCTAGCTTCAGCACGTTTTTCTCTGCACGGACTTACTCAGCCTGCTAGACTGGCCACGAGTTGTTTCCCCCACTCCTGGGGTAGTTTCCTGCTGGTTTACTGGCTTGAATTGGTTTATTGGCCTGTCAGCTGCACATCAGTGCCAACAGGAGGTAGCAGGGAGGGGAGGTAGGCTGGGGTGGGTCCCCCCACTCCATCCCACGGCGTCTGCAAGCCTCGGTATCGGCCCAGCCTTGCCATCTCACCACACCCTCAGACTGAAAAGCAAAGGACACTTCAGCTATTCCCAAGATAGATGTCTAGATAGATAACAACAATAGACAATAAGAGCTGTGTACTGCACACAAGCATTTTTGGCAGATAGCAGCAATTCGGATATCGATGTCTGAAGAGCAGTGCTAGGTCTGACTGCACTTGCACACCACCGACACAGAGGCATGCATACCTAAGTGCCTTTCCCCCCCACCCTCTGCTTTCTGTTGCACTTTACCTTGATGGATAGGGAACTGTCTGAATTAATTGCATCCTATTATCATAAAGGTGGTTACTTCGTAACTGCTGGTAATTACCCTTTTGAAATATGCTTCTGAAAGATTGGCACATCTGTTACAATTACTGCTCCTTCCATCGCTGCGTTTCAAAAATACGTGTGTACATATATTCAAATTGGGGGTTGAATTCAGATTAATTGCTGTAGTCTTGAGCCTTGGCCCTGTATTCAGAGAGATGCATATGTTCTCAGAGATGTATTTTTAAGGAATAAGCTTTCCTAGTAAAAACTCAGCTTATCCTTTTGCTCTCTTCCTTCCTCACTGAGCTGGACTGAATCTAGACTTCCAAAAGTGCAAGTTTAAGCAAGATTCAACTAAGTGAATGTAGCAGTAAATGGAATTATGGTTAATAGAGAATCTAAGTCTGCCTAGGTTTTTGGAGACACTAAGATTGCCACAGTAGTGGCCAGTTCCTACAAAGATACATGAACTGCAGTGACTTTTTTAGAGCCCATAAAAATTGGAGTATCCAATACTTTCATTGGCAAGTTGAAGGCTGGATATACTCTCCCTCTCTGTCCTTGGTTCAGGGAACATTTAAATAAATAGGTAATCTTGTTTCTATTCAGCAGGACGTTTATTTTCAGTAATGCCAAATGAAAAAACACTTTACCCTATCAAGGGTTCTAAGGTGTTTGAGGACATTATGATTTGCAGTTTGGAATCTCTTCTGTAATGAACTGAATTCATGCTTGATTCCAAGGGACATAAGTCCAAATTTGATTCTTGTTTAATCTTAACAGTTAAAGTTCCTAAAACTTAAGCATCTAGAGGATGAACTTTCTTCACAATTTTTTCACAGACAGTCAAGTCTCCACAGGTGCTGGGTGTCTCTGCTCCTGGCAGAGCTGTGCAGCACAGGCATCCTTTAGAAGAACAAATAGGGCTTTATAGCCTATTCCTGGCAATCAGCTGCCAGCTTGGAGAGGCAGTTGGCCACCCTGCATGCAGTGTTTCTAGTGGGTTATGGGACAATAAAATAAAGCTTGTTATTAAAGGGCTAAAGTCATGCTCTGATCTTTTTGAGAGCCTGCCCGAATTGTCCATAATCTTCTGTTTATCAACTATTGCTAAAGTTCATTTATTTATAACCATGACAAATAACCCCCATGTACATTCCTCCAGTGATTTATTGTGCAATTGTTTTGCATTCCTGAAACGTAAAACAAACCATCAAAGTAAGGCAAGATGCAAGATATTAATTTTTAAGAAACAAACGGAGGAGAATTTTTCCTTGAAATGGACAATGCAAAACGTAAACCATCTGCTCATAGAGTATGATAAGATTTAAACTGAAAAGTTACAGTTCTGATGAGCTCTCCATGAGAAGTGCAAGCTGTTTCATTGTAGAATAGATAATGGTTATGCCACCTCATCACAATGTACTTAGGTCTCCAACAATTCATCATCCTGCTGTAAAGACTGGGCTGTAGCTGGGCAGCCTGGCTCTAGAGCCTGTGTCCCTTGCTGACCTGTAGTTGCAGAAAGTTACTCATGTACCTGATCCAGTTTTCTTTAGGGAACAAGAGGGCTGGATCTGGTCTTTTGGGACCACCTTTTCAGTGGTCCTGTCTTTCTAATCTCTACGCCTCCATCCTTCCCTCTTGTAACAATATATGCACCAGCAAGCTGAGCTGCAATAAGGATTCCATAGGAAAGACATGGATGTGGTACTCCTGTGTTCCAAGGTCTTGGGAGACATGTAAGACTGGGCTTGCCCAAATCGTGTCTACTGGGCAAGAAAGTGGTATTTTCTTTATTAGATCTGCTTATTTCATTTGTCACAAATAAACTCACAAGACAAGGGAAAGCCCTCAAGCTTTTGTGTTTGAGTGCATTGCATTCACCCAGGATCCCTCAGTCACCCAGTGCCCTGCACTGATGAATTCATCTCAGACAGGGTTGGGACCTTCTTCACAAGTACCAGTTTTGAGGACCTTTGAATTAGTGTGACTCCCTTAGTCAGAATTACGTTTTTTGACCAATATTCCATATGGACCTATATGAGATGTTGTATGGGCTGTCTGGTTACGTGGTGTCCTGGGTAAGCCAGGTCCTGAGCACAGGGACAAGTGAACAAGCACGTGATACTGATTGTACCATCGGGTTTGCTCAGCTCCACGGGGCTGCATCGGAGCACGAGCACACTGGGAAACCTGCTGGGGTTGTTGGGATCTACCTGTGAGCTCCTTGCTTTGTGAACACTTGCATCAGGTACCAAATGAAACTTTTGTTGTACTGCCAGGTGCCTTTTCTGGGAAGTTCACCCAGCAGCTTTACCCTTGAGTGGCTCTTTCCTGAAGTGTCTCTTACATTTGGCTGTTATGTTTGTGGGACCTTTGTTTGTCTTGTAACCTATGCTACTCCATCAGGTTGTGGAAGTTGGTCAGAAGCCACTAGAGGAGGACACACCTATATCTCTGCTGGCCAACACACTCACACACCCATATGAAAATGCACGTGTACAGGCACATTATGAACATACAGAGATATTTTCCTAGAAGTCAGGCAAAAATCCTATCATCATCATCATCATCATACTCTTTGCCCATCCTTGCTATTGCGAGGAAAGCCAATTTTTCAGGGTTCAGGAAGCCTATAGCGAAAGTGTCCCTCAGTTAAACAAATTAAATGGCTGGCTAACATTAATGTAATCAAGCTTCATCTCAGCAAGAGCTGAAACAATGTACAGAGCTCTAACATTACTGGAAATCTGTGAAATGAGCATGCTGTTTCTTGGTTGTTTTGTTCTGGTTAATACCAATTGTTTAGAAAAGAAAATTCTTCTCAAAAAGGAAATCAAGAGCATTTCTCCATCCCTACCGTTGCTGCAATAACAGGAAGCAAAATTCACATATACAGAGCTTGGCAGATAAGAGCTGAATGGCAGTTTGTTTTTTATAGCTGGTGGCAAGGGATCCAAAAGAAAATCAAATCTCTTGCCCTTCTAATTTACAGTGAACTGAGCCCTGAGTCTTCTGGGACTCATACAGACAGCACCTAGGGATGACAGCTACAGGAGACCTTTCTTTTGAACTGGCAAGACAGCTCTGAGACAAACAGTTTGTGATCATGGTTGGCAGCTGGTAGTAACACCCACGTAAGGTGGCCTAGGCACTCACAGAGGGAAGGCAAGAGTGGCTCTGAGCAGCTGCCTGTGCCTCACCCAGGGGTTCCTCCAGCTTATGATCTCTTGCTTTTCTGATAGAATGTCACACAGTCAGAGGAAGGGAATTTTTATCTGACTGGCTGCAGGAAGAGTTGCAATCCCAGTAGCCTGTCTGCTCATTGCTTTGGCAGGAAGGTCAGCCAAGAAGCAAGGCTCCTTCCCTTGTGTGGCAAAACCCAGCAGCACCTCCAACTCTGCAACTGGCATCCCACAGGTTGCCTTGTAAACAGCCTCAGCTGAGAGGTGAAAGTTTTTGCAGGAGCAGTGCAGGGAGTAGCTGAGGGCAGTGCTGTAATTTGGGGTTTGGGGACAAATGCAGCAGCTGCATCGTTCTACCAATGCTATCAGCAGCAAAGTAATTCATAGACTTGGTCACTTAAGTGTCTTTTGGGGGTTCAGAGTATGTTGTCCCTATCAGGAGACTCACATATCTCAAGTGATTTCAGGCTATCTACAGAGTTAGAACAAAGGTGCTTTGTTAATGGTTTATATGTATAAATTTTGGATAAGAAAAAATAGAGTTTAAGATGTTAAAGCCACATTTCTATAATACACCAAGTATTTTGTTCCACGACTCTCCCTGTCAGGAACTGCACAATGCTTGGCAGTTTTCCTTCAGGCTGCTGTGTCTTGTCTCTTTCTTACATTTTCCACCTAGTTTCTTAGGCTAGTATACAATGTTTTGTTCCACATGCCCATTTTCAGAGCCTGGAATACTATTAGTGGATTTCATTTAATCCTTTCTTTTCACCTAGTCTGAGGGCTAATCCAGGTTTCTGACAGCGCGTTATTGTCGGCTGGTGCTGGCTCCACTGAAGTATACACTTTGAGTCAGGGCTTGCTCGCCGGCTGGTACCATTTGCTCTATGTGTATGATACCATGTCAGTAAAAGAAATGCAAGATTACATCTTGTGCAGTAAAACCCAGAGCATTTTAAACAACTGAAAAGCACTCTGACCACTGTGCCTCCTGAGGCTGTAATCATGGAGGGATCCTTGAACGAGGCCTCTGCAGACAGAGACCTGTAGGAACTCAGGGTTCCTGCCCCAAAGAATTTACTATTTAAGAAATAATGTACTTCTATAATATATGTGTCTCACCCAAAGGTCCAATCATGCAAGATATTTTAAGGGCTGAAATTAAGCCTGATGGGGAAGCCTTATTAAATGATTCGTCTGTTGTTGCCTTTAGGCTGGGCTGCATTGCAAACGTTTTTGCTGGCTTAAGTGCTTTGAACCAGTTTGCCTGTCTTGACACAGCAGAAAAAACCTGCTGGTTTTTTCAGAGGGTGGTGGAATACTTTGAATAACATCCACTGAACTGGGATTCCTGTCCATATGAATTTCACAGAGTAGAAAACTTGTCTGTATTTAGAATGGGCTACGTATGTGTATATATTTATTTATACATGGACTGACAGCTCCCTGTTACTGGCCTTGACACTCTGCTCTGTCCACCTGCCCCCTGTACTTCCAGATTCCTCCACAGTGTCTTCTATTTGATGTGTTTCCTACCCAGGAATGCATCTTTCACCTACCATGGGTTAAAATGGTTTTTCTCCCTCATGGAGTACAGAAACAAGCTCCATTTAAATGTAGTAATGATGTCACAAGCAGCTTTGTTGCTAAAGTTAGCAGTGCATTGCATCTTTGACCATTTGTGAAATGATGGCCAGTACTCTGCTTAACACCTGGGTCACTTGAATTTCTGTCAGGTGGATTGCAGCTCAGAAAGCTGTTTGTTTCTGTGGCACATAGCTGAGCAATTCTTACCACGTCTTATCAGGGAAATATCTACAGCCAGAACATTTAATTGCTGTTGCTTTTTTTGAGTTAACTGGAAAATATGTCATCTTTAAATAATCTCTAGGAAGTGTCTGAGTTGGTAGTATTGTTTGTGGAAGGCAGCCACTGCAAATGTTTGTCATCACCAGTTTTCATTTTTGTTGCTCGTGTGTGGAATGTGAGAGGTGGATGTGCAAGTAGCCATAGCAAATTGAAGCACAGCAATATGTACCCTTAATGGCTTCTGGGAGCATATGGGTGTATACAGATTTTCACTTGGTTGAATCTCTAGGTATCTCTTGCAAGAAAACAAGAAAAATATGAAATGAACACAAATCCTCACCACAGGGCTCAGCACACAATTTCAGAGCAATACCTGTCTACTAGTGAATTGTTCTAGAGTAACCAGTTTTGATCTATAGAATGATGGAATGATTTGGGCTGGAAGGAACCTCACAGATTCCAATCCCCCTGCCATGGGCAGGGACACCTTTCAGTAGATCAGGTGGCTCAGGACTCTATCCAACCTGGCCTTGGACACTTCCAGGAATGGGGCACCCGCAGCTTCTCTGGACAACCTGTTCCAGTGCATCACCATATTCCAAGTAAAGAATTTCTTTTGAATACCTCATCTAAATTGAACCTCTTGAACAACCCCAGCTCTCTCAGTCCTTAGGAGAAGTGCTCCAGCCCTCTCAGCATCTTTGTGGCACTCCTGTGGGTTTGTTCCAGCAGTTCCATGTCCTTCTTATGTTGAGGGCCTCAGAGCTGGAGAGAGTAACAAAGTACATGTGTAGCAGGTGACTGTAAGCTTGAAATGACACCTTCACTGGGACAAGTGCAACTGACTTTTACTGGTCTGGGAGGCTAAAACCTGCCTGGAACTGAGTCAGCACTTCTGTGGTGATGCATAAGGTGGGCAAGATCCAGCACCATTTACTGCCGTGCTGAGAAACCTCAGCCAAAAAATTCAGGTGGAGAACGCTTGCTGCAAGTATCAAATAGTTCCATGAAAAGAACTCTCAGCTGAAAAACCATTGGAAGCTTTCGTAGTGCCTCGTTTAATAGAATTTAAAGATGAGAGAGGATTAAGTGAAAAACAGGAAGCATGCTGCAAGAATTTCCCCCCGGGCGATGTGGGTGAGGGAATGAAGCAGGAGAGGGAGCCCAGATGTGTTTGCAGTTGAGGAATGCGTGCCTCTGAGGGGTGGTGCACGCTCCCCATCCCACTCCCGCTCCTGCAACACACACCAGCACTGCTGGGAGAACCCAGGGCACACTGAGGAGCAGGTGGGCAGATTGCCTTGGATTCATGAGTCACCGAGATGCATTTTCTCTCATGTCATTCTTTTCCCCTCTCCACCCCCTGCAGAAAATCTCTCCTCTGCAACTCTGAAAGAAAGGCCCTGATTTCTGGGTAGCCTCTGCAAGGGGTAGGATTTTCAGAGCACTGCTCACAAGCGACAGAACTGAGAAAGAACTGTCTTTTATAAAACAAAACATTTTACTGACCTACTTGAAATCATCTTCCTGACAGCACAGCTACCCAGAAAAAAAAGAAAGTCATGTGTTTCTGCATGAACTAAATTAGCATTTTTATTTGAAGTATAAAATATTGATGAGAAACAACATCTGTACATATAAAAGGTAGTTAACCAGGGAAAACAAGTGTATTGCTTAAATAGAGAAGCTTGACAGAGAATAAGTTATCAAAAGCACAATGACGCTTGAAAAATGCCATGAGAATGACAATGGTTTTCTTCAGCATAAGTGGAATTATGATTCTCCTGAGCCACTGAATGTAATAATACAAAGTAAATAATTCCCTCCCTTTTCATACAAGTTCTTTTTGCTGCCAAAAAGAGACAACTGTGCCATGGACAGGAGAAAATAATTATTCTGTGAAGCTCTGAATAGTACTTTGTCCCCAGATACCAACTTGAAATTGCCGTATCAAAGAAGAATCATACTAACATCTTTCTAATTAATGACCATTAATCTTGTGACCCTACTGTAGTCCCAAAACAATCAAATAAGTGCTTTTTTTTTAATTCCCAAAGTGAGAATGTTGTTACATTCTCATGATGTGGAAGCTATACACACAGTTCCAAAAGTACAGGACTGAGCAGAATTGCCCTGTGAACTTGGGATTGTAACTGGCATATCAGTAGGAAAAGGAAAGGGAAAGTGTTTGAATTCTCTTCCCAGCCTCTAAAATACTGCAAAACAATGCTAATTCTCTATTATATTAATGTGTTAGGGGCGTGGAAAAGGCTCAGCTAAACAGCAGCATAGACAAGTGGGCCAGACCTTGATAAAGTGCCTGTATTTGTTTGCCAAAAAAGTAGTGTAGTCCAATTTCTTGTCTGTTCCCTGAGCATCTGTAGTTCTTGTTACTGTATTAAACTGAGTAATTTTGCGGGGTTTTTTAGTGTTTATCTTTGAAATATCCGTTCAGATAAAAGTCTACAGTCTACAGGGAAAACAGAGACAAAAGCAGTGTTCTAAGGTGAAGGAGAGAAGTTGTGGTGGAGTAGAAATCAGAACTGTATCTACCATGTTTCCAGCCACTGTCTCACCTGATAAATTACCTCCCTCCTTTCTCCGTTTCTTCCTTTGTGGCAGCTTCTCTTTCCATGTAGGTGTGGGAACTGGGACCTAGCAAGGCTTCTGGTTTCAGCAAGCCTTGAGGAGAAAGCAATGGTCCTAACTATGTGAAATGGGTCTTGGCACACTAAATATCCAGGATGTGCCCAGTTCCTTCACACAAATCCTCTGATACAGCCTGGGATGCATCCCACAGCAAAACATGTAACAGGGGAACGCCAGCGAAGAATAGGAGTCATTGCTCAAACTCTCCCCTCACCCTCCCCCCTCTTCAAAAATATGATACTCTCACACATTTTAATAGACATAAGTTAATTTTTCTCCACCTAGCAAAACTGCTTTGTTGATTGAAGTGACAGAAAGGAGAAAAACATTTGGTGCAAAATGGAAAAATCTTAGGTACCGCAGTAGAAAAGCAAAATATCTCCGCACTGACATAATCCAGTGCTGTGAACTGCAGTGTCCATGTTTCACACTCCCAGTCTTTCTTATGCTTTTTGTGATGCACCACAGCACACAGCTTCAGTTAAAGTGACTTGAGTCAAAAATGCCAGTATGGACTTAAAATCATAGTAGCACTTCATTATGTCCATTATCAATATTTTTTTTTTCGGGGGTGAGAAAAGAAAGGAAAATTGCCAAAGCTTCTTTAGCAATTTTCAAGGGTACAGATTTTCAGTGAAAGAAAAAATTTTCTATGAGTGAGTTTTATGAGAAAAAAATCCTATATTTTGTAACCAACACTTTCTCCTCCACCCCCATCAGATAATGTTTGTGGTCATTTTTAGCTGAAGGGAACTTCCCATTCCCAATACCCCAGCTCAAAGGCAAGTTGATAATCAATGTGAGGTTTTGTTTATTCAGAGATGTCAGGATCAGGCTATAAGTCTGTAGAAACAAGAGACCCTACTACTTTTTAACTTGTAGATGTGCAACTGATGGGTGTTCAGCCTCCAGGAGTTTAGATGACTGAGATAAGGTTTCAGATAAACATCCAAATGTTTAGATTTTTATCTAACCCAAAGCTCTGAACCTTTAAAGGATTACCCACCTCCAGGGATAATCCTGTAGTGATTTCAACACCTGTACTGAGTCAAAGTGAGTTCAGTGTCCTGGCCACAAGAAATGGTTCAAGCCCATCCTACCATTTGTTTTGGATAGCTAAAACAGTCAGATCTGAACTCAATTGCTGGGCACTCTGATTTTAAAATGATAGGATACCTCCAAACAGTCATCAATAGGATTACTTATTACCAAAGAAAAACAACTGGTGACACTCTGCTTCTGTGGCCTACACAGCAGATATGCCCTGAATATTTTTACACTTAATTAGAAGCCTAAAAACCTCACAGCTTAACAGATGTTTTAATGAGCTGCTTTTCTGTCAGCATTCTGTTTTGGAGGAAGGCTTTGCTGCCCTCTCTTGCAGTTATCATGAAAATGTGTTCATGTTGGCACACAGCAAGGCTGCACTGTAGGTGAGTGTGACTGACCCTGAAGATTCAGAGATATGTCTGTACAGGGATACAGAGACATACCTGTTCCCAGATAAAGAACAAGGTATCTCCTGAGTGGCCCTTTCCCACTGTTACCACAGATGTGTTAGAATACTTAGAGGGAACCTTTTTTGGTCCAGTTCCAGCATTCACACAGGGCAGAGCCCATGGCAGGATAGGCTGCACACTCCCCTCCTTCCCAGGCATCAGCTTGTCCAGGTGCCCTGAGGAGAAACTGGACTTTGTGCTTCGTTCAGGCTTCTCCTAAACAACACATAACTCTTATCAGGGTTACTAGAGCTCTTTATAAATCTGACTAATTATTCTGGGTTTGGTTTCAGTTTCAGATGCTGTAATCGTGCTTCACAAGGCACCAGGAACTGGGAGGGAACAAGCAGAATTATGTGTAACACTTTATACATACCTGTGCACCAAATCTACATGTGTGTCACACATCATTTCACCATGGCTCTAAAAGTGCTTTGCAAGCACTAACTGAGAATGCCACAAAAATCTCCTTCTCCTTATTGAAAAACAAATTTAAAAAATTAAGGGAAAAAATCAGTGGGTATTATTGTGACAACAAAATTATAGACAGAACACGATCTTCCCTGAGGCTTTTTGGCAAATGCTTTAGCCTTATTTGAGTCGCCTGTTAACCTGAAAGGAAGACAGAGGTTTTCTAATAGAAGGATTGCTCAGTAGACTGAACTGTTTGGTTTGGTTGGGTTTTTTCTAAATCTAAGCAAGCAAAAGAGAGTCACTCTTCTTCATTTAAGATGTTTGTGTGCTGTAAATTAACATATCTCTGAAAGCAACTACTGACTTTGATCACTCTCTTGAAGTACTATGGTATTTAAGGAAAAGCTGATCTTATTTTAATCACTGGTTCTTCAGCTCACCTCTGTAATTAGAAGGAAAGCTTGCCTCAGCAGTTCTCAGGTGGAATGCACAGGAAACATATGATTAAATTGTGATGCTAAATTTAGCATTTTACTTCCAGAAAGTAAAACTAGTATTGGGTGTAAATGTTTTCCATAAAGTCAAGGGACATTTGAAAGATGAATTAACAATGCCCTATGTAATATGCAAAGACAAAGGACAAAAGAAAAGCCTGTTGCAATCTTGTGGTTGCATTCAACAGGGCTAGACTTTCAACCCTCCATTTTCACACTGGGTCTTCTCTACAGATTTCATTTAACAAACATGGTAAGGTGAGTTTCAGAGAACTTTATCAATAATGAAAACAAGAACAGATTTGGTTTGCTTTCCTCTGCCCCCCCTATCTGGATCAGCCTGAAATAGAAGTTTCTCTCCATCCTGTTGTGCATCCTACTGTTTGGCAGCTTCAGACAAATGTTTTTAACAGAGTTCTAGTGATTATGGTCTCCTTAATGTGTTGTAAATCCCTGGAAGTGGAGGAGGTTGTTTTCCTGGAGAGAACAAACATGTTTTTCCTTTTAAATAAAGCATTCTTTTGTAACTATGTTGATCTGGCCACTAGCAAGCAGACCTCTGTAAATGTATGTGTTAGAACTTAGGAAAATGTTAAGATACTTTGCACCAAAAGGCCAGCATCTAATTTATGTAAAGATAATGGTCTGGGGAGTGTTTTCATCCACATTATTGTTGTCAGCACAAAATACCTACTGTTCGCATCTCTTCATTGTTTATTTCCCCACCATTCCAAGAAAATTTCCTCCTGGTAGGAATTTAGGAAAAGTAGGGGCAGAAGTTATTTCATGAACAGGCAATGCTGTTTTCATTATATTGCATTCTAGGCAACCAAAATGAAGCTAAGAGTCCCCAGCAGTTTTTTCAGTTTCTTCAGCGAATGCATTCCATATCTCTGTCATATTCTCCCCAGTCTTTTTCACCCTACAATTTCATGTCAAGTGAAGTAAAATCCAATGTGTGCCATTTGAAGCATGCAAATGTCCAGAGAACTTGATATTCAGTGCTTCTCACCTTTCCTTTCTGAAACTGAGTGAAATCTTACTTTGTGCTTATTTGTGTTTGCAATTGTAGCTCAAAGGATCATCAGACAAAAAAGGAACTGTTTTAAAGTGGATTTTAGAGTCTACTCTACAAAATAGGATACACATTGAGCCAGAACAGGCTTTCTTGAATCCAACAGATATTTAAGTCTGCAACATTTTCTTTTCCTGCTGAAAGGAATAAAATATGCAATTTCAGAAAAATATCGTTGGACCATGATAGTGCTCTCCAACGGCAAAGGCTTGGTAGGAAATTAAATAATATTTTTCCCACCTCTTTTCAAATCCAGTTTGAAGGAGAAAGTGTTATTAACAGTAAATTCATGGAACAATTAATTTATACATTTGATACAATGCTTGATATCTCTAAGGAAATCCAGGGAAAAATTTAAAAGTTTCTTTAACTCAGAAATTCTGGACTAGATGCAGAAGCTACCTGATCTGGGGGAAAAGCTTGAGTACATAGGCGACAGACCAGATAGCTGAGTTTAAAGTTTAATGTAGATTAAATTCTGTTTTTCAGAATAGTTTCTTCTTTTTGGGTTCTTGATTTCTAACTTTGATGTTGGTGTGACAATTTATTTTGAAGACAAGAATCTTTATAAAATTCCCCCCAACTCCATTTATTTCTGTTTGCAGAAGAGTTAAGTGTGGGTCAGAGGGTGCCAGCAGTGCCTGACTCCAGGACAAAGGCAGTCAGCCTGAGATTACAGTATGGAAAAGTGAGGAAAAAGGAAACTGATGAGTCCAGAGAAGGAGGAGGAACAACTTCCTCCTTACCACCTCTGACTCTATTTCACTGTTGCTGTGAATCTCATGAAATCATGAAGTTACATCAGCCAGGTGCCTCAGTGAAAGGACTGGAGATACTGGGCCTGGTCTGCAAGGTAAGGTAGCAAGAATTTACCTGAAAATGCCATGAAACAACACTGCAAACATACATATTTTAGATATTACAAACCAAACCTCAGGCTATGTGGTGAACAGGTTTGGAGGATAAAGCTGCCTCTTGTCGTTACATGGGTATTTATTACCCAGTGACACTTCTATAGCTGTTCATTGCATAAGAATGCTTATTTTAAACCTGTCAGTTGGCAGGGACCAAGTACCCCAATGATTGCGTTGGTGCAGCATGTTCTTTATCTGATATTTAATTGAGGGGATTTTTTAGTAAATGTGATTTTTCTTTTTGTTACACTCTGGCTGTTTATAAATTGTTACTGTCTGTTGCTCAGACAAGGACAGACATAGTAATGTAAACACTTCTAATCATCCCATAATTGATAAATGATACTCATTTTTGAACATTAGTCAGGAAAATCTAAGCTTCCCAGTGCAAAATATTAAGAAAGGTGCTTTGACATCTGCAGTTCCTTGGCAACCATCATTGAAATGCTTTGATATATAGAACATCACATCTTATAGATGAGTAACAGAAAGGTCAGAAAGGCCAGTCTTGATTTTTCATTCTCCAAGGCTGAACAGCCAAAGCAAATTCTTTTTCAGAATGGATGTTTGCCAAGCACTTACCTTGCTAATCCATCTCCTGTGCCATTTGAGTGTAGGAGAACAGATTACACTTGACCAATTACACATTTTTAGGGTGCATATAAGGCACCAACAAAGAAATAAAATCTTGAAAAAGAGGTGCAGCTGTAACTCCCTCCTTTCCAGCTGTTGAAGCCAGCATTCCAGCCACCTGCAGCAGTCCGACAGCGCTCAGCTCCTCGTTATTATGAATGGATTGTAAAACATGTCTGCCTAACAGACAGGGAAGAGAGGAGAATGGGGAAGTGGACAGGAATGGGAGGAAGAGAAGAGTAACAATGCAGTGCTTTGAAGAGGCGGGCTGTAACTTCAAGCACCGCGGAGCTGCGCAGCAGCCAGCGGGTTCTCCCAGTGACACCGTGCATTGTGCTGGAGTGGCTTCTGCTGCTGCCACACAGCCATGCTGCTGAAGGCTCCAGGGAATTACCTTGGTATTTAATTTGTTGTTATGAAAACAGTGAGTCTCACTGCAGCAAGAATAGTTTTCTTCCCAAACAGTTACCAGAATCCTATTGTTGTTCTGTTTCTTCTTGACCTTTTTTGATGGTTTTGCGATTATGATTTTCTCTCCTTTGCTATCTTGAATTTGTCTGATTTATATTGTCAGGAATTCAGAAAGGGAGAAAGCAGCCCATCTCAGGCAGAAGTTCTGCTAAATGAAGGAGTTTAGAGAAGTTATTTTTTCAAATGGAATTGTGATGGGAAGAGCAAAATTTTCCGTGCTTTAAGCATTTTACTTGTATATGGCAAATACAAATATAGGGTTCATTTTCATATCATGCTTTTACCACACAAGCTATTCAATTGTAAGTTTTTTCAGATTACATTGAGAGCAAATACTACTTCTTTTAGAGTGTAAAGGCTGTGAAAATCATTTTCAGTTCTATTCTCCTGTGTCTATACAGATTCAGAGTTTAATTTCCCAGAATGCTTGAGACAGTGGCAATCTTAGGAAGGTATTTTCCTGGCTGACCCAGAAATCAAATTATTGTAAAACTATCTGGCTGTTAAATATGTCACGAGGGCAGCTACATGAGCTTCCTCTTGCCCTCTGTTACTGGCCCACGACACTGGCATGAGGAAGTGCATAACTGTGTCTCCATCTCATTCAGCCCATGCTCCCTGTCATATTTTAGAAAGCCTTGTGTGACATCCAATATACAAGCAGCAAGTAATAAGCTGATGAAAGCATCTGGTAACTTAGATTTGTGTAAATCTCTGACGTTATTTTGAAAAACCGATTGTAATAATAAAAGAATATACAATTATTCTTACATTTCCTACAATAAATGCTCTTTATTGCAGATAGTCAACTGCATTTGAGGTAACATTTGCATGCAAAACTATGCACCACTATGATAAGATAACATAGTCATTATGATGTTATTTACTCTGCTTGTACAATATGCTGATTCAGTTCCTGCACATTGCTTTTCCTTCACCACTTATGTCTCTGTGTAAAAGAACACCCAAACAACAAACCCCAGAAATGTACTGACTTTCTTTTTTTTTAAATTTGCATATAAAACTGTGTGTTATCTGTCCTCCACAAAGCTTACATTTTAATTGACATTTCTTATCTATAAGGACTTACTTTTCTACAATAAGGGCAGTGTGCCATAAGCTACTTATGAAAGTCCTATTAGGAGACAATTATTTTCATTATTTCACATATATATTAAGATTTAGCATGCTAAAAACAAGCTATCCACTTCAGAAGTACAAAAGAAAGACCTCTCCATCCTACATCCAGTTCTGCCAAGAAAGTTTGCAATCCAGAGACAAAGCCAGCAGGGAACTGGAGAAACATGCAGGAGCTGGGAGGCCAGTGGGGCTTTCAGAAAACACAGACAGAGTCTTGAATACAATTTATTAGGGTCTATATAAAGAAATTATAGAATTATCCTGTCTACTGTATGTATTCTCTTCTTAAATGACAATAACATAAGTGAAAAGGCAAACGTTAATTGCTGATTTGCTACCAGTCTTCCAGAACTGGTGTCATTTTGACATATTCCCCTAAACAACAGAAATAGCTTTACAGCTCTTTCTATTTCTTTCTAGAGAAAGAAGCTCTTTACAGAGTCTTTCTTGGGTTTTGCAAGTAGTGGTCGTGTATATTGTGCCCACAGCCGCTGCAAAGGTGGAATTTATGTGCCACATTACAGATTTTTTTAATTAGTTTGTTAACAAAGGTACCAAGTCAAATAAGTCTCCTTTTTACCACAGGATTGTTTGCAAGGATATTTGCAGCAGTAGATTTTAGCATAAGATGGGCAAATAGTTCAAGAAGAGCAAGGTGCTGCTGCACTTTAATGAAAGAGTCCAAACTCCACTTGGAGAGCCCACAGAACTGTGCTCCCTCTTGTTTGTTACTTCACTCAGTTTTCCTCAGCAGCACCATCTAATGCACATCCTTGCTGTGCAGCTGGGATGGCTCAGTAAATGCCTACTCAAGGAATATCAAAATCTAGACAGAGGTGAAATATTGCTGAGAGAGAGAGAGAGAGAGAGAGAGAGAGAGAGAGAGAGAGAGAGAGAGAGAGAGAGGGGATGTTAACATAAACTCTGGGAAATTAATCCCGTACTGGAAAAGAGTATTCAAAAGAGTATTCCTGTCTTCTTCCTTCTCCCTTGCCCTCCCCTGGCTTGCCTGAAACCCACGTTGAGCGTGGTTGTTCACTTATTTTAGACTCCTGGAAGAATTTAAGTTCATGCACTGGAAATTGGGAATGGCTTTATGGAGCCATGACTCACTCCAATGCACAGAAGACAGGAATGCTTTCACCAGCCCTCTGGCCTCACTCAAAGTCCATTTCTCAAGGGTGGTCTTGCAATCAACAGCTTGGAGGAAAGACTTGGATCCCTCCTGTCAGACCCAGAGAGGTGGACACTGACCCAACCAAACCTCTTTTGGCAAAAAGCTTCATCCTGCAAGACCACTGAGACCTCAGGCTCTGATGAGGTAAATGGTGAGACTAAACCAAACACTACCCTTCCTAATGGCCTTTTGGATGCTGCTCTCCAACCAGTAAGAAAGGGCCCGAAACATTGTTGGAGCAGGAGGCTACACTATTGTTGCCAAATAAAATGTTCTTAGGACTCTGGTAAGATTTCTGGGAAAGGATTTTTCTCATTACAGAAACATCTTCTTAACACTTTGCAGAGTGACTGTCAGGCAGGGCACTGCTTTAGTTTTCAGGTTTTTCAGCATGTGTGCCCACTGGCACTTGGAGAAGGCAGATACAGAGGATCTGCTTAAATACGAGGTGCCACAAGAGAAGTGGGAGATGGGAAGCTCTTCCCACCACCCTTCACTGTCTTTCAGCCCGGCTTTCTGTACAGCAGTGCACAAGTTAAATGAGATAGGGGAGAGCCAATTGCTTGAGATTGCACAGTTGGGGAAGGGAAGCAAAAAACCCAAGCCCTCAGCCCAACCTGCTGCTAATGTTTTCCTCCCTGTGTGCCAGCACTCAGCTTAGGAGCTGCTTTAGTTGCATGGTTGAAGGCAAGAGTTATCTTTCAGCTGTGTGTTTGTACAGCACCTAACACAATGAAGCCCTTCTCCTCTACTGCAGCTTGGAAACATTATCACAGCACAAATAGTAAATAGTAATCAGGTTAAAGATAGCACTGAATTAAACCAGAGCAATTCTCCTGCTGGAGGCCAAAAGGTACACAGTGCCAGCTCAGGCAACTGGCTCTCCAAACTGAAAGAGAACATTCCTCCACAGTAAAATAAACACTATTCTTTTTTCTCTTGAGCTAGATAAAGCATTGTGTGTTTCTGATAAATCCATATGGTTTGCTTGCTTGCAGAGGAAAACATGAAGAACAACAATTCCCCAGATTTCTTCCTCAGAAGTTGCATTATCAATAAATGCCTGTGATATCAGTCAGGCTCTTTAGCCCACACATCCGGCCAGTATCTTAATTGCAATAACTTCACGTCCCAAAAAGTCAATGCAGTGATATACAAGGGACCTGATTCCAACCCCTAACCTCTCAGAGCCCGGAAAGTCTTTCAGCATTCCTGCAAACTTACATAAGAGAGAAGTAGCAGATAACATTGTATGCTTGCAATTAAACATGCAGGATGCTTGTGCCCTCTTGCAGAAAGGAGTGAAAGAATGGCCTCTAAGGAAGTTGTTCTGAATTAGAAAATGGCCTTACAACTGAAGAATTTGGAGTGCAAGACCAAGGACCCATGGGATTGTCTGAATTGTTTTTTTCAAGTCTCCAAAATTACTTCATTGCACTTTTTTCTACAGTCTATGACAACCTAAAGCCTACTGAATAAACAGACAAAATACTGTCTGTGGTCTTTATACTGAGCTAGGCCTTAATGGCAGCATTATATTAATTGGACAGAGGACAGACCTGACTTATTCTTAAGTGGATAAGGATTCTCTTGACTTAAAATATTTCCTTTAATTTAACTCGTCTTTAGAACTGGGAACTACAGACTAGAATTGGTAAGCCAGGGAGGTCTGACTTCCACCCATGAGAAGGTGGTAGATGGCCCCACATATCTCTTGGGAAAGCCACTTTTAGAGAAGGGAACCCCTGTCTCTGCTCTTTAGGAGGGTGTGGGTAGCAGGAGGGTGACAGGAATCCTATCAGTGTAATTTTCAAAACACCTGAATTTTCAAAAGCCTTTTACAGGATGCCACCCTAAAAGCTGTTGAAGAAACTCACCAGCCAGAGGATCACAGTCAGCAGTGGAGTGTCCCCAGGGATAGGTGCAGTGTCTTTATTGATAATAAAAAGGAGATAAGGGCATGAGTTTGCAGATAATACTAAGAATTTCTGAACAAATAGATGCCATGCCAGGCTCAAAAAGACCACATGACAGTATAAAAAAATGTCAGGAGAGGTCCAGGTAGGTAAATGAAATATAATGCACCTTTGGAGAAATAATCTAAACCATGAGGCTAAACCTTTGCAGTTCCAGTGCAGGAAAGAGACCTCAAGATCATTAGTGCCAGCTCTTGGAGATCATTTCCTCATTGTGCAGTGGGGTGCAGAAGAGCCAGCAAAGCTGTGATCTTCACAAGGAGGGGTATGGATAGCAAGAGAAGGAGTTTTATTTTCCTGCTGCAAAAAACTCCTGTAGTGACAATACCTGGAGTATATTGTGGAGTTCTGTATCTCAAGGACAATATAGCAGAGATAAGATGCAGAGAAGGGCAAGGAAAACAAGTTCAAATACTGCTGATTAAATGATAGATTATAAAGATGGAATTTCTTCAATCTGGACAGAAGAAAGGTCAGGTTGTGAGAGAGGAGATGGTAAAACCATAATCACAAAGGTGGTGGTTTGGGCAAAGGTGGAAGGGTTATTTACCAAATTCCTTAATGCTGGAACTATGGGGTGCCTGCTGAAACTTTGCACACCTGGTGACTCTTCAGTCCTGGTTTCGCTGGGAGCAGCCAGTGCCATTTACTGTCAGGTGAGTATGGTTTACTCCCCTTCCTCTTTTTCCATTGCTTCCACTTACTGTGTAGTGAGCAACAAGAGCTACAAGCCAATATTTCTCTGTCTGCTTGCAATCAGAATGGCTTCCTCTGGGGTTGTGTGGATATGAAAAAATTAAAGACTTGATTTATTGTTTTTCAAGATTAAGGGAGGTAGAAAGGTGTCAATCTGTTGACATGCAGCAGCACAGTTATATAAGGGCCTTGTATCCAAGACTTTCTGTTTAGGAGCAAGGGGGAGAAATGTTGCTGCATGCAGATAGGTGTCCTTTTGGTTAAATTTTCTTCTAATTTTCTTTTGATGTGTTCATGCCACTGAATTTCGTGGTTATACAAAAGAGTAAAGAAGTGAGATGGCATTGCCATACTTCAGTTAGTAGTGAAGGTAATTAATTACTTCAGAATATAAGGGCAGGCAATTGTTATTTGAGAAATCTTTGGAAGGGTGATCTTGGAAGTTTAGTAAGGGTCTAATAATGGTAGAGTTTGGTAAGGGGCAATACCAAACTCTACTTCTGGATGTAAAAGTTCACCTAGGAGTTTTCCCTAGGGCTCTAGCTTTGCTCTTTTTTTGTCATTCTTGAGACTGTAACTGGCCCCCAGAGTGACTTCTGCTTGTTGTTGCAGTCCTGGGATACTCTCTGTGTGGGGCAGCTTTCACCTTACAGTGTGAGTCTGCAATTCTTGCATCGTCTCTATGAAAAGAAATCAAGGGCAGGGTTAAAATGCTGTTAGAGGCACAGGAGGATACCTGGAGGTTCATTTAGTCTCAGTCAACAGAAAGTAGTATCAATGTGGTCAGATCTTCTTCTGAAGTCGGTTTGATACTTAATTTTCAAGCAGAGAAAATTTTTCCTACTTGCCCTCTAGACAAAGTACTTTTTACTATAGTGAAATATTGCCACAGCAGAAGGAAGCAAGTTCTGGAATTTAAATATGCCAAAACTTTGCAATAATTTAGGTTTGATCTAAGGTCAATGTTAAAATCTCCTTTCTAGTTACAGTGGGTTGAAAATGTATTAACAATTTCATATATTATGTAATTTCTTGTTGCTGTTGTTAAGAGTTGGACCTTGTTACCACTGAGGGATCTGCAAGCCATTAAAAAATAAAAATTAAAAGCTCATTGTTGTTGCCTGAAATAGTCCAACCCTTTGCCATATGATCAATGTATCTGGGCCATACATGTAAATAAGAGACAAAATAGAAGATTAAATATGCTGACTATCAGGCCAGTTCTGAAGGTTTGTAGGAAATCCAGGACAAGCAGATTTGTGTGTTGCATTAAGCCTTTAGTTTTTACACTTCTGATATTCCAAGAAATACCTCTAGTAGTTGTTAAGAAAGAATTTGCTTCTTCCTGGCAGTTACTCTGATCTACCAGGTGTGTGTGGTCTCTTCCCTTTCTGAGGTTGCCCTTTTGTTCTGATACTTCAGCCAAAAAAAAAAAGAAGAAAAAAAAAAAGGCTGCTGGACAGCTTTAGTCTGTTAAATAGTCCACATTACTTACAGAGCTACACTCCTCACTGACCCTTAACAGTTTAGTAGCTATGAACTTTAAGAGGCTCAGTCCTAATCTCCTGTCTTCAAAGGAGCCAGAGCTGCTGCAGATTGTGGCCCTTTGATTGTGGCTTTCCCTGAATTCTAGAAACCCACCTTTGTTAGCTGGTCACTTCCATTCTTTTATCTAGCTGATGACAACAGTAAAATTAACATAAATTGCTAGACTCATCCAGGGGCTTTCATTACTCCTGGATGCTTTGCTCTCCTCTTGGCATGGGCTCTCTCAAATAGCATGTTAATAGCAGATTGCTACCTAAGGGACAAAACGTTCAGGACCCTTGGATGTGCAGCCCAGAGTAAATATGCTGGCCAAGGAGTGTTCTGGCTCAAGACAATGTCTCTTGTATCTTTACTCTGAACTGAGGAAAAGTGTCACGCAAGTGATGTGAGGAAACGATGTCTCAACATGTGGCTTCAGGGACTGTCTTTCTGCAATCTGCACAGATGTCACGACTGGACCCAGAGAAAGCTTGTTTTGTAGGAAAACCAGTGCTTTTCAGCAAGAAAGAGCTGTTGGACTGGTGCTTTCTCTGTAGGGTTTGGTTTTTCCCTTCCTCAAGGATAATAGTGTTCTGCCACAGTTTCACACAGGCACTGCTTCCCATTTCTGTGCAGCACTGTTCTCTGGGCTGTAAGCACGGTCATGAACTGGGCTGAATCAAAGAACAAGCACAATACTGGTAGTTGAGGGTTCTAAATTTGGCCCTTTCCTATAGCTCTAAGATGCATGTGAGTATTTCTGTAGCATACAAAAACCTTCCTGCCTGCTGTGTGTGAGATCTCAGTACCACAGAGAATTTTTTTCACACTGGGCTGAAAACTGGGGTTAAAACATAAACTCCGTCTTCCCTAGAGGTTTTCTTGCTCTTTCCCACTTCAGCAACAACCATCAGGTAACACAAGAATGTTCACTCTCATTGTTCTCTGGACAAGTGGCTAAGAGGTCAGCAAACAAAACCATTTAAATACAACAAACAAACAAAACCCCAAACACACAAACAAAGGAAAATAAGGGGGAGTGGGAGAAGAGGAAGGGAAGAGGGAGAGGATCACACAGTTAAAAGTTTCCTCACTGTATCTAGACTCCAAAAACAGGGACCAAAGCATTAGCTCTTGCTTATGTGCTGCACTGGAATCACGTACAGACACTGCTGTGCTCCTGTCTCCAGGAACACCAGTGATGCACACCAGCCTTTTGGCTTCCCTCAGGTGCTTGCACAAACACTGGCAGCTGCTGTCAGGAAAGGCTTGCAGGATCAAGCTGGGAATGTCTGTGTTGGGCTTCTGTGCACTTGAAAACCATGACTTGATTGCAGGACATTCCTTCGTATCCTGTACTCTCTTCTTGACCTTTCTTCCATGTTTTCCATGTGACTGACAGCCCTTCAAAACACAAAGCAACAGGATAGTGTTGGATGGTGGGAGGAAACATTGCCATCAGTTTGGGATATCATTATTGAAACAGCTTCAAATTATCAACAGCTTCAAGGGAGAAAAATGCTGATATTTGTTTTTTGCCTTGCATACTATTCCCCATTCATTAATCCGTTTCTTGACTCCCTGACCCACTTTCCTGCAATAATAGTTACATGGAAAGGCTAATATTTCTTATCCTGGTGTCTGTATCCCTGGGCTGAAGTTTTTCAGTTCTGTTTGCTGGCTAACCCTTCCAAGATGCTTCTGACTGTAAGTAGACAGAACCTTTCCTTCCTAACAGTTTGGAAAACATGTCCTAAACTTCCTTTTTTACTGACTTTCATTCTTCACTTTTCACAGCTGCGAGAAGAACTAAAACATACTTATGGAGGGTTTATTTAATTTTGCTGAAGTCCTAGGGACCATAAGGATGACAGTGTATCCAATCCTGAGTCTCTAGGCTCATCACACCAATTGTCTAAATAAAACATCACCAAAAGCAGTTCTACCATAGTAATTAGTGTCCCCAAGCCTGCCATTTGTCTAATGATCACAGCGTTTTGCAAACACTCTTTAATTACATTCTCAACAGCCTGGTCTCTTTAATTTTGCTGTTCTGCCTTAGTCCTACAATAGCCACTCTTTATAATGAGGTAATTAGTAGCCACACTTTAGCATTGCATAAACTGATAGAGAGATTGCATTCGGAGGCTGTCTGCTTCAGCACTGCAAAAGTGGTAGAGAGAGAAATTAGGTCTGCATCTGACTCCTTCAATTCTATTTTGACAACTACAGTAATCTTGCTTTTTGATTCTATAAGTTCACCTGGGGTAGTCCCCAGTGCTTCCATGTGGGACCACGGATCCTGCTTGCTCTCCCCTTCCGGCGCCTCGCCGCATTTGTGTTCGTGCTCCATCCTTTCCACCAGCTCTAGTAGCTGTGAAACCAGCTCTAGTAGGCAGTTTGAAAGTACCAAAAGAAGTGCAATTTTCAGTCAGCTCAACAGTGTTGAGTGAGCTGGGATGATGTAGCCAGGGGATGACAATGCTCCCCTTGGTTTGAGGAGGTGACACCACCAGCTTACAGTCAGGATCATCTAAAGGATCTCTCTCAATTCAGAAACTCAGAAAATTAGTATTTTCAGGAGCACAGTGATAACTTCACCTATATCAGTAGAAGATCCTACTCCTTAACATAAAAGGATTTCTTTTCTTATTTGTTATATTGGATGTTGAAAACTGTGGAGACATCTACAACCTGCCCATCAGGTTCCAACAGCTTGATACAAAGAAAGTGAGAGGGTAGGCTGTCAAAAATAAAATCACAATTATGTACCTTGCCTTCCTGTAATATTCAATAAAATCATGGTCTAACTAGCATTTATGATTTTTAAAACTTTTATCCTGGGGCCTCAGTGATGGCAGCAAGCCCAGTGTTTCAATAACTTCAACCTTATGGTGACAACAGCCTGTAGATGAGATCTTGCACACAGCAAGGCCACGGGCCCTTCAAGCTCATAGATTCATGCAAGTATCAGGTGTAATCTTGACCTGTACATTTTGTGATCTCACAATGGAGATGACAAACAAGATACTGAAGGCAAAGAAATGCTTTAAAGGCCTAAAAGACTAACATGATGCTAATGGAGTGTGTAAATTTACTAGCCTTCAGGATTGACATGCTGGATGGGAGCAGAAAACTCTGCTTCCCAAATGCTGCACGGCAGCTGAAAACTATCATAATGGTAGAAAAGTAGATTGGAAAGCCTTGGAAGAGCATATGAGTGTGCTGGAACAGAGAGTGCATCAGCCAAAAACTCTCGGAAAAATTTAGGCTAAGGAGTGATGACATGATGATAGAAATATAAATAAGTGAAAGGAAATTGCATGAAAGAGAGGAAGAGGGTTATCTGGATTATCTAGAAAGTGGCTGAACAGATTTTAGCCTAAAATTAAAAATGGAAAAAGAATGAGGCTAGACATCAGGAAAAAAATTCACAACCTTGAGCATGCCTAGAATAGATTGTCAGACCAGCAGAGGCAATGACA
This sequence comes from Notiomystis cincta, assembly GCA_013398075.1. Lineage (NCBI taxonomy): Eukaryota > Metazoa > Chordata > Aves > Passeriformes > Notiomystidae > Notiomystis > Notiomystis cincta. The sequence continues at coordinate 146,896 of VZRX01012253.1, forward strand.
TGGGTGGGTGAGACCAGATAGGATAAGACAATAGGAATAATAAAGTAAGGAAACAACTCTTTTGGTGTGAGCAACCAGAGTGGATGACCCAATTTGTGTTTTTTCAGGTCTGGCTGGGTATATAGAGTTGAAGAGAGGCAGTAAATAAAGTTCATGCACTGGTCAGTGGTGGTTGGCTACGATGGCACACAAAGTTAAGATTGCCATGCCTCTGCCTAATTTCATGGAGACATGGCTGTGAGGGAGCATCACCAGCCCAACACTGGCCACAGGTCAGGCTGCACAAAGTTCCATGAAATGGAAAAGATGTGAGCTATCAGCCAAAGCTGTGGCTCTCAAATCTTCCAGGCTTTTGGAAGTTTCGAGCTACAACTGAAAGAGTTGTCTTGGAGGCCTAGGTTGCCTTGAACAGCCCAAGTCTGTTATTCACAGGTTCGTCATCTAAGGATGATGAACTTCATTATTTGCTTGTCTAGTGCCTTTCAAATCTTTTCACCTCTCTCCATCTCCAGTGTGATAACATGGATTGTGCACCTCAGCATGTAATACTAATGCAGCGGCTTCAGGCTTTCCAGTATAATTTTCATACAAAAATATCACATCCGCACCTTTTTCTGTTTTGTTTTATACTCCCTACAGTGGAATGAGAAAGAATAATATGAGAAAATGAAGGTTATGAGAAGCATGAATTTGCCATGCTTCTTTTTCTGGTTTGCTCATGATGTCAGGGTTTGGGAATTGTTTTTCTATGTTTTTTCCCCTGAAATATGCATCAATGCAATCTCAATCTGCTTCAGAAGAAGGATACCAAAGGAAAATGTCCACTAGGAGACCTTTTGGCCCTTTCTGTTTGTTCTGCGTGGGAATTTTTTGTTTAAATTTGTAGTGATAGGCCCATACTTGGCTGAAACAAACCTTTAAAGGAAGTGTCCCTAAATGTGCCTTCAGGTCTGTTCTCTCAGCCCAGACAGGAACGGAAGACAGATCCTGAAATTCTCCTTCTTGCAAAGAAAGGGGTCTGCATTTCTGAGCCGGCGAGTCACTTTTCCCTTACTTGGCATTCAGTGAGGGCTTGGGAGAGCTGCAGTTACATGCCAGAGACATACCAAAAGGGAGGAAGGAAGATTTTGAAGTCCTGCCAAATACTGCACATTGTTACGCACCGAGGCGCTCCCTGCACACGCCTTGGGTGGTGGGTATTGGTGTGCAAATGTTCAGGTGGTGACCACCTTTTATTTGCATGCATGGGAAATATAGACCCTGTCCCCCTAATAAAGGCATTGGGAGTTTTTGGCTTACTCACACATAGACACTGTAGATTTGGAGAAATTTTTCAGCACAGCAAAAAAAAAAAACCAAACCAAAAAAACTGAGGGCTGTCTACAAACCTTGAGGAGGGAAGAAGTGGAAAAGGTGACAAATGCTTCCTTAAAATCAGAAATTGAAAGGACTGAATGTCATGACACTGCGTTGAAGGTTGCTGGGTTTGGGTGATGAGGGAGGAAATGCTGCAGTCTTTGGTTGAGAGCTAGCGGCAGGGAAATAAATTTTGCAAATTCCTGAAAAATGAGAATTCCACAAAAATTTCATAATTTAAACAGCATATCCAGGAAAATTTTAAACTTCCTTTGAAGAATAATATCTAAACTGCAAGACATCCATGAGAGTCAGGGCTCCTATGGCCTCTGGTCTCCTGTAAAGATCTGCCCAGTAATGACCTGCCTGGAGCAGGGATCCCTGCAGCCTTCAGTTCCCCTGTGTTATGTTGTGCGCCCACCAGGAAACACCTCTGGGACCCAGTCCTGCTTGTGCTTTATCAGAAGTTTGTCAAACAGACCCATTTCCTGAAGACATTTTCACTCTGAATTGCCCTTTTCCAATTTGTTTCACTGGAAAATTCCTAACGTGCCCTAGCTGCTATCCAAGGACACTGGAAGAAACCAAAAGGTAGCAAGTTCAAAGCTGAAAAGGGGACTATTTTTCTCCTGCGTGATATAATTCAACTATGGATCTCATTCCTGCAGGCTGTCACAGAGGTCAGGAGTTTATCAAGATTTAGAAAGGGCTGGGAATGCATACTGCTGCTGAGTATATTTGTAATTCTATTATGTAAGCCTACAAAAGTAGGTGTGGGGAGGGCTGCTTATGATGAGACCTTTATTGGTATCTCATAATGGGAAGAAGTATAATTGTATAACATGCAGGTATGTACTGCAGAGGCAATTTCTCAAGGGTCCCCCACATACTCATACAACAAGTTTTGGTGCTGGTCATTGAAAGAGCAACTACACCATTTTACTGGAATCCCCCCCTGATTTGATGGGAGAGTCCTAAATTAAGCCTTCTTATTAATTGTTAAGCCTCATCTTTTAATTGCTGAAGGTATTAAATCTTAGAGTCTACTTTCTTGATGTTCCAAGTTGCCTTGGCTCCCGTTGGAAATGTACAGGAAGCAAGAATCGTTCTCTTGGTAGTGGTTTGGGCCCATTTTGTTGGTACAAAGGACATGGGGAATGGTCAGCAAAGGTTTTTGGGGTGTCAAATCTGCATAGGGCAATTGCATGTATGATAGGTCCCAGGAAGGGAGGGGAGTCTATGGGAGGAGTTGGATGGTTGGGAGATGACTCTTCAAATTCCTGAACTGCAAAGATGTGGTCTGGGTTTATGCTGACAGACACTGCTGCCTTGCTAATTTTGCTGGGTGGGTAGTGTCTGCGCTTCTAGCATTAAAAAAAATCACCTTTGGGTATGATTCATCTCATCTAATTTTAGCTGTTTAAGTCTAGGTCTAGTCATCCAGAGTCCCTATATTCTCAGCAGAGAGAGTGAAGTCTGTCTATAGGGCGATTCATCCCTTTTGTCTCTGATATCTGTCATAAAAGGGGTTGAATCATCCCCAGAAGAGCTCATCCTTTTCCACTGACTGCAGCAGGAGCCCAGACACACCAGATCATGCCGGTTGCCTAACGCTGAGATAGCTCCTGTAAAGTGAGATAAATCTCCCTCCCTGGGTAGCTGTACTCATAGTAGCAACAACAAAAGCCAAAATGAACCTGGCTTTAATCAACAAAATAAATGGTATGCGTACAGGAGGGAGGATGTTGCCTTCAAAGGTACTCAGCTGAAGTCAGCAGGGTCCTACAGCTGTACTCAGCTCTCAGACTTCCATCTATACCTGTGAAGACCTTGTCTACTTCTCTTTAGAAAACCAAGTAGTATCAGACAGAGTGTGACCCAAGTTTTCTTGCTTTTTTCCCTGCTGCATCTGTTAGCCAAATAAAAGAGACTGCGTCTGCCTATGAAGTTCTCCAGCTTCCTATCCTTGCACCATCGAGGCAACTACAAAGACACTCTTTCCTTGCTCCCAGATGATCCTGGGTGAAGAACTCCTGCTAGGCCTGTAATGAGAGAAATTTTCGTTTTTAGCACAGACGTTTGTCTACTGGCCCCTAGAGCCAGTAGAACTGCTCACATCTTGTAAAATTAGAATGCACTTAAACATCTCGTAGCAGCCCTCCATTTCATCTGAAAATGAAAACTTTTGTGCTTTTTCATTTAAAAGCTGAAGAGGTTACACACATGTGGAAGAGGCAATTTGTATGCAAATCCTTCTGCATACAAACTCTGGAAGAACTCTGGAAGCTTGTCTGATGAGAAAATCATAGGAAGCACAAATGAATGACAACAAAAAAAAGCATGGGACAATATTACTCATACAATGACTTTGTCGCTTAAAGCAGGAAAAAAAATATCCCAGCAAAACCTCAGAGGAGAAGCACGAAGGGAATTTCTGTGTTTCGCAAATCCCTTGTTTCGGGTGCGAATGTAACAATGTTTGTCATCCAGGAGGCTTCTTATGCTTAGGTAGATGCTCATTGTCCTTCTATGGAAATATACAGTAAGTTGTGCAAATATAGGCTGTGAGGAGACATCCGTCTCCCACCAGCAAGGAATGTGGGTGTGGAACGCGTCAGGCTCCAGCCCAGCCCCTCTGGGGCACTGCCCTTGCACGGCCCGAGAACAATAACCACCGGAACATGCCGAGAGACCTCCTTTGAGGAGGTAAGAAAGGAAAACGAAGAGGGGGAAAGATTAAATAAATCTTAGCACTGACTTCAACCTGCCAACACGTTGTTTGGTGCTATTTCTGGAGAACAATGGCACGTGGGGATACGGACACATGGGCACGACGTTTGCTCGCTTGCTCTGGACACTGGCTGCAGCAGGCAGAGACATCATAAAGCACAAAAATCATGGTGCTTCAAGTGTCTTCCAAGGGTGAATAGTTCTCCCTCTGACCTGTCTTGGTGGGATATGCCTGAGCTGTGAGCAAGCAGAGGGCTGGAAATGCTGCTTTTAGGGAGCATGTGGTGGAGAGACTGAGAAATCAGCAGTGGCTGAAGCTCAATGACCTCTCAAAATATCCACGTGTTTGCTGCTACCTCTCTCTGTTTTGCTGGCCCTCTTGCTCAGACTTCACATGTCCCAAAGCCATTGAGTGCTGTGGTGTGTTTCCCTGCTGTGTGTGGCACGTGTGCATCCCACACGCAGAGGTGAGCGTGTATTCCCTGCGCTGTGCTTTGGAACAAACAGCTCCTGTGATAGCCTCTTGCGTAATGCAAGGCTGGATGTTTTCCTAATGCATGGGCCTTCCTCCTCTAAAAAATAATAATTCAGGGTCAGGCAGCCCTTGCAGAGGGACCACTGCAGTAACCTGCAATGATTGAACCAGTGCTGCATTCCGTGTGGTACAGCTGGGTAGGGACAGCGAGATCTGATAGCCAGGACTGCCAATCACAGTGATGGGGAAACACCACCTGGTTTGATCAATGGGATCTTATCACAGGCAATAGCAAGGAGGGAAACACAGGTCACCAGAAAGGATCTGTTGGTGTAGGAGTTGAGCAATGATGCTAATTATTTTAAGCATGGGTTGCCTGACTCTTGGGGTTCATGTCACTGCTTGGTAACAGACACAAGTAGTGGGTTTGATATTTTCAGGCACTGGACACTGCCTGACTGCAGCAACAGCCAATGCACCAACCTTGGACAAATCAGTGCAGTCATTGAGCTGTTGTTATCTGGGAGATAACATTTGCCTGTGGGCACTCATGTCTGAAAAACATTTGGCTTTTGACAGATGTGGCTCAGCCACAACAAACAGACATTGCTTTACATTTTCTCTCCAGTTTCCCCAGGAGAAAACTCAGTGGAAGCAAGTAAACTGATTTCCTGTAGCTCTCAGTCTGTATGTCAGACCTAAGCAAATGCAGTGTGATTAAAGCCATTTTCCAGTGCAGATTTTAACTACCAATTCCTAATGTGACCCAAAGGAAGTTGTATCACAGGTATGATTTTAGTGTACATTTGATTTAAAAGGAAACAAGTAATGCAGAGGTTTGTTGTAAATGCCAAGTCTGAAAAAATATGTTTAAAGGAAGAAGAAAAGCATTGAAAAAATAGACTGGAATACAGACAAAGCAATGACTTGTTACTAGATTTGCTTATAACTGTTGCACTGCTGTAAATATAGGGTAAGGAGTGATGTTTTATGGAACCAGGGATGGATACATCCTCCTGCATGCTGAACCTCTGGCTGGATGGATTTGGGAGGGGAGTGAAGGGAGCATTATTACCTCTGCCCGAGATTGGTGTGTTTCACTCACCATATCTAGTCTAAAGTGTTACTTAATGTAGAAATGAGCCAAAAACACCACTCCTGGTGCATCAGGTCAGGTTACAAAGCCTAAGAATAGAACGTATGAGGGATTTCTGGGGCACACCTTTAGGTGCCAGCAGCTGCTTTTCATATCGGGGACTACCTGAGTCTCCTTGGAAGAAGCAGAGCTCAGCTGTGGTGGAGTTTGGTTTTGGTGGTTTTGGGGTTGTTTTTGTTCTTTCCCAACTGGAGACTGAATTGCATGCCAGGAAAAAGATGACTTGGGCTAGTCAGAAAGCATGAGGAAATAGCATTCAGAATTTCATCCTTTTAGAAGCAAAGTGATAAGTATCTGCCAGCTCCAGACAGAAATCTGCTTTTTCATTTCTGGCTCGAGCTCACTTGTGGCACTGGAGGGAGCAGGAACTTACTGGGGCCCTCTCAGCAACTGGTGAGAAGGGGATCTGCTTTGGCACCAGCACAGCTGCACTGACAAGGGTAGTCAGACTCCATGGTTCTCTCCAGGGACTGCAACCCTGCCTTCCCTCATTCCTCAGGTTCTTTGGAGTTTCATCTTACTCTGCTGGTTTTACTTGATGTCTCTGTTGATCCTTCTTTTTCCAAACTCCCCAAACCAGCAACTTGACAAAACACAGTGAGAGTTTTGGGAGAAAGAGTCGGACAACAAAACATTGACCCCAGACCTGCACATTTATTTAACTCTTGCTTTTGAGGCATGCAACCTGCTGACACCCTTCAAAGTGAGTGACTGCCTTTCTCCTGTGCTGGCTGGCAGCCTGGAATGAAGAAGCCACCCTGCCTGGGGGGGACACCCATGGCTCTGACTGACAGGCCTCCACACAGCAGTTTTTCTGCCAGCCAGCTTTGGCTGTTGCACTGGAATTTGGGACAAACACAAGGGACACCTGCTCTTAGCAGGGATAGGGCAGTGATTGGGTTATGGAAGCAGAGAGCAGCCATGGGGAGCTGGCCATGGGAAGCCAGCAGCAGGCTGCCCAGCTTGAAAAACATTTAAAGTCCACTAGATCCTCACTGGTGGCTGGAGTTTAGCTTAGGCATGAAAAGGTAGCCTCCAGCCAAATGAAAGAACAGCCCAGATGTGAAACAACTATCATTGCCTGACTTCACCAATTAAACTGGGGCCACTCTCCTATTCATTTGCTTGTTTGTTTATTTTGAGAGGGCAACTTCTTTGTTGTATTCTGTAGCTGTAATTTGATTTGTCCTAGCTTTTCATGTGCTGTTGAGACAAGCTGAGTGGAAATTCCAGTTACATGCTTTCATTTGTTCCCCCTTGGCATGCAGGCTACGGGAACAGGGCTACGGGCCCATTGGCCTATGTGTCATTAATCTTCTGGGAACAATGAAAAGAGAGCATTTGAATGTGTCCTGGCTTTTCCGGCAGGCTCTCTCTGAAGGACTTCTCCTTTATGTGGTAAGAATAACAAAACAGGGAAAAAAAGGGGGAGAAGAACAATAAAAGAAACCCTTCATAGGAGAGTGCATGTGTCCCTGGGTGTCCATCAGCCTCGCTGGATGGGGCTGCATCCCAATACCAGAAATGAAAGCCCATCAAGGGGCAGAGGTGAGGGCTCCCATTCAGGCATTCAGAACCCAAAAAGTTGAATAGATGCAGCTTTTGATAAAGAATTGTGTATGTAGATAACTGTGCCCTTCCCCTAAAAATGTCCTGGAGGGAAGGCAGAAAGGCTGTATCTGCAAACAGGTGGGATGCAGCTCATCATGGCTTTTGCTGGAGAACAGTCATTAACTTGAGCAGATGAGGGAAAAGCTGTGGAATTTGTCTGCCTGGAATTTATTCTCTGACAAAGTTTCCCAAAACGTTCTCCTGGAGCCTCTGGATATTCGTGGCTTCGATGGACGTACCATTCGCTAGGTAAAAAACTGTCTGGATGGCTGGGCCCAGAGAGTGGTGGTGAATGGAGTTACATCCAGCTGGTGGCTGGTCACAAATGGTGTCCCCCAAGACTCAGTGTGGGGGGTCAGCCCTGTTTAATACCTTTAACAGTGTTTAATACCTTTAACAGTGATCTGGATGAGGGGATCAAGTGCACCCACAGTCACTTTGCAGATGACGCCAAGTCAGGCAGGAGTGTTGATCTGCTGGTGGGCAGGAAGTCTCTGTGGAAGGATGTGGACAGGCTGGATTGATGGGCTAAGGCCAATGATATTAGGTTCAACAAGGTCACAACAACCCCCTGCACTTGAATCTTGGGCAGTGTCTGGAAAGCTGCCAGGAGGAAAAGGACTTGGGGGTACAGGTCGGCAGTGGCTGAACATGGGCCAGCATGTGCCCAGGTGGCCAGGAAGGCCAATGGCATCCTGGCCTGGATCAGGACCAGTGTGGCCAGCCAGGACCAGGACAATGATCATCCTCCTCACTAGTACTCAGCACTGGTGAGGCCACATCTCAAGAGCTGTGTTCAGTTTTGGGCCCCTCACCACAAGAAAGACATTGAGGGGCTGGAGCATGTCCAGANCGCTACCAGCAGAGGGAAAAAAGTCTCCAGCCGGGCAAAAGTATGTAAACATTCCGGCTGCAAGGTCAGGCGAGCCGCCGTGAAGAGTCCTCCCGGCTGCAGTCCGAAGGCACAAAAAAACCTTCCAGCAGGCGATGGGGAATACAAGATCATCCCACGACACCAGAGAAGACCAACAGAGCTGGTGATGGGTCTGGAGCATGTCCTGTGAGGAGCGACTGAGGGAGCTGGAGCTGTTTAACTTGGAGAAAAGGAGGATCAGTGTGAGATCTTATTGCTCTCTACAAACCTGAAAGGAGAGTGTAGTCAGGTTGGAGACAGTCTCTTCTGCCAGGTAACAAGCAAAAGGACCAGAAATGGCTTCAAGCTGCACCTGGGGAGGTCTAGATTCAATATTAGGAAATATTTCTTCATGGAAAGGATAGTCCAACATTGGAACAGACTGCCCGAGAAAGGGAGGGAGTCACTATCCCTGGAGGCATGTAAAGGACATGTAGATCTGGCACTTGGGGACATGGTTTAGTGGTGGACTTGGCAGTGCTGTGGTGGGACTCAATGATCTTAGAGGTCTTCCCCAACTGATATGATTCTGATTGTATAATTGCACATAGGATTTCCCTGCCCTCGCTGCCCCTCACTTCCCACACTCGCTCCGTTACCTCTCCCATATGCTCTGTGGTGCAGATTTGCTGTTTGCTTAAACAGTTACTGGACTGAATTAATGTAGAGTCAACCAGGACAAGGCCTCCAGGACCAGGGATTCACCAGGCACTCACAGCTTCACTGCCTGAAGAACCGCTTTCCCACAAAACTGGGTTTTGAGGCACTATCTGCCAACTTTCCTCTGCAAGCCCATGTATCTTAGCTCATCAGTTAGCCTAAGGACTTCCAGACTTTCTGGTAAGATGAGTGTCTGAGGAAACCTTGGGGTGTTGATTATAGGGCTGGGCAGGCAGTAAGGATTCCATTTTGTGAAATATTTCAAGGTGTTGACACTTGTGTCAAAGTGCAATAAACCCAAGACTCTCTGAATTGTTTCTGCCGAAAATAAAATAAAAATAATAATATGGAGAAAGAAAGGGGGGGGGAGGGATGTACACACTGTACACACTGCACAATAGCCAACAGCTCAGACTTCAGTTGAGAAGTGGTCATTAATCTGGAAGAGGAAGAGCACTCCTTCCCCCAGCCCACTCACCATCCTAGGGTGTGCCTCCCTAGGCTAGAGGTTCTTTACTGCACCCAAGAAAAAAAATGCTTTCTGTGTTCTTCATCAAAAGCAAGCAAAAAACAATAGGTCCCTAAGGAAAGCCTTGGTTTTAATCTACTGCCTTTTCCAAGAAAACACCCCCTCCTTTTCTTAATCTCCCTTGCCATCTCCAGTTATAACATTCTTTTTGCCTGTTCTCCACCACGCAAAGAATTACAGCAGATCTGGTACTCTTGAAATTGGTTTTTTTTTTTTTTTCCAGTAGAGGAAAAAATAATCAGAATTTCAGAAGTATACTAAGAATATTTTAGTGTTCAGCTTCCCTGTAAGCAGTGTTCTGCCTGTGAATGCTAAATTTCTACTAATCCTGCAGTGGATAAGTAATGAGTTCCAAGCAAATGACATTATCTTTTCTGGAAAACTCATATTCTCAGGCAAAAAGATGAAAGAAGGGACAGAAAGATGATTTACTGAGGAGGAAGAAAGGCAGTGCAAGAAAAATGGTGTTGTGTCCATTTGGATGGGCCAGCTAGGAGGAAAGAGCGACTGGAAGCCGGAGAGTAGGCTTCTGCCTCCCCGAGCTCCTGCCCTGCCTCCACAGGCAAGCACAGGAGGACTCCCTTTGGGAGAAAGCCCCAGATGTTGCCAGCAGTTCTCTTTAGTGCCCTGCTCAAGTGTTTAGGTTGATGAGACCAGACCAGCTTTCTCAACCTTACCACCTCTTGCCCTCTTGATTTTTAGGGGTAAGCAGTGGACTCGTTGTGTTGCCCATATCCATGTCCAGCCTTGGTCTGCTTCTCTCCTGAGAGCTGTCTGCAGAGCCATGGCAGCTGGTGCCCACGGGTGGGACTGGCAAATGCTGCTCACTGACATGACTGAAACTGGCTGAGAGACTGCACTTGGCATCTTGGGGATTTTCTGGGCCCCTCTAGCATCTGGACCCCTGAACCCCCCAAGCAGGGTTCATCAGGGGTGTAATTTGAAGGTTTTCCCAAGGTTTTGCTGAGCCTTTTTGAGAGACAAAGTTAGCAAGTGGTCTACAAGACAACCTTCAATGAGTTCATGTATTGTAGTCTGGGTGCTCTGGGAGTGTATTTGCTGTAGAATAAATAGTAAATATTACTGATAAGGAAATAATAACTAATATGTGCCAGAGATTTAATCACATGTTATTGGAATTTTCATCTGTGAAACAATTAAAGGATTAGACCTTACAAACTGAAACTGCCTGAGTGAATGGAGCATGAGAAATTTTGTTCAGAGAGGAGCTGCTGGGAAAATACCAATTTATGTGTCAGCAGGAAAGCTGGAAAACATAAGTATCTCAAAATAAAAAATGAATGACTTGACAGAAATGTGTATTTTTAGGAAAACAGTAATTCATATGCTCTGCAGATTTAAAATTAATGATGGGATTTTCATTTTATCAGAACTAAAACACTACAGCTTCACAAAGAGAAACCTCATTAGTGAAACTGCATATCTGAAAGTTCACAGTGAAAGGGCAACTGCTAAAAAAATCCCTTATATTTCATCATATCAGCAAGAAGCCAGAAAAAAATGTTTTAAATTCAATTTAAGTTTCTTAGAAATTGAAATCAAACACAATATGTTAGTGTTTTTGTAAAAATGTTCTCAAGAAAACTGGTCATTTTTGGTTCTATCAAGGAAATAAAGTGAAGACTCTCCCACTTGTAGCCATCAAGTTTTTCACAGGACCCAGCTTGCAGTTGGAAAGGCACCCTCTTTAAAATAAATCTTTCTCTTCCCTTTTCCCAGTTTCCCAGTGAAAGAGGGAGAACCAAGGAGAGGGCCCAGCCCAGCGAGGGGCTCTTGGCATCCACCATCATCTCTGGCCAAAGCAATGCAGGGCAGAAGCCTCTGGCAGATCTGGATCTGGAAGAAACTTAGCAGCAGTGAGTGTGGCTGAATTGAAAATTCTCCCCCAGTCTATCACCTCCACCTTGATTGTTGGGGTTTTCTGGAATGTCCAAGCCCTGCCAGATCCAGTTGAATCTCCTGGTCTGTTGTAGCATCAGATTTAGGTCCCTCCACTGCCAGCTTTGCAGTGAAGGGTTGAAACAAGGCTTCTTGCCAGCATTGTAAACATCCAATTGATTGACTTTCTGGGCATGGGAGCTTCTCTTGGCAACTCCTCTTCCCATCAAAATCTTTAGACAGGGATGGCCATTTCTCATCCTGCTTCACAAGCAGCCTCTCAAGCGCTAAAATTCAGCTCCATGAGCAACTGCAATTCTCAGATAATGGTGCAGCCAGGCTTACAGTTTCCTTTTGTTCCTCCCTGCCTTCCTTTCATCCAAGTCTGGTATTTCATCTTGCACTCAGCTTGGAAAGCTTTAGGCAGAGCTCCTTCCTTTGTTGTGTGTTTGCACTCCTCGCACAGACTGGGAAGACCTGAATCATGACTGACACTTTGATACTCCTGAGCAACAGTTCATCATACACACACACACACACACACACACACACACACAAAACTCCCACCAGCAGAAAAATGAGGATTTGTTGGTGTTTGAGCTGCACTTGGTATCCCAAACCTCCCCACACAGTCACCAGCTGTTTGCTGATGGGGTTCAGCCCTACAGGCCTGGGAAGAGGTTATCTAGCTTTGGGAAAGTCAATTAAATCTCAGTACGTCCCAGCTCCCCAAAGATCTTTTAACTGTGCTTTATGAACTGTTTTCCTGTTTGTGGTAGTGGAGGCACCATGTGCCAGCTGCCTCAGAGACAAGGCACAGTGAGGTTAAACATAGATATATACTAGGAACTAAATGTAATGGTCCTGCTGCTGTAAGAGGAGATTTTCCAGCCATTCAAGGCTCAGGGGAGTCTGTTAGTGTGTGTGATGTCTGTATGTATTATATATGGTTTTGAGTGAATTGTAAATGCATTCATGTATGTGCTTTGCATCCCTAATTCTTTATTGATATAATTCATTTCATTGTTTCAGTGACTTCATGTTTGTCTTGTAGCTACAGCACATGAGGAAATAATTTTGCTCAGTAAATAAGGTTGCAAACAGAGAATCTTTTATTTTCTTAGTATTATCAGAGGAGGGCAGGATGGTTTGAAAGGAATGCAGCAGCTTGGAAATAGAAGAATACTGCTTTTATTTTTTTTGCAGGTGTCAGTGTGCATAGGGGAATAGTTGTTAGCAAGAATTTTTGGAATAAATTAACACCTTCCAGAAATACCTTGGGCCTCAGACCAGCAAAGCAATTAAACATGTGCTCGGGTTGGAACATTGCCTATTTTGCAAGTCACTTATGTGCATAATGTTAAACAGAGGCTTAATTACTCTGCAAAATCATACAAAAGCAGAGCTGGAAAGGACCTCAAGAGATGATCTACAGCAGCCCTGACAGCTGTTTTGCTAAGAGTCCTCCAATGACAGGGTTTGAACAGCCTCCTCTGGTACCTTGTTCCAACTATCCTTCAAATAAGAAAATTCTGAGTTTTATTTTGGGGTTTGGGGTTTGGTTTTCTTCCTTTTTTTTCCCCCCAGGCTGCTAGCTTGAAATATCTTTGTGCAAAATAAACAAAACTCTCCTTAACACAGAGAACAACTAAGCTCTTTTCTTCCTGTAACACCCTTCTTGCATGCTGCAGGACTGACAGCTTTTGTTCTCCCTCGATCCTGTTTCTGTACTGAACAAAGATGGTTTCTCCAACATTTGCTTGGATAATGCATTTTTCACATCAAATATGGTCGACATTTCTCCCTTCCGAACTCACTGGGCAACTGATCTCATTTCAAGCAGGGAGCCAAGCTGATGTCCTACCAGTGTCTTTAATTTTTCTCTTACTTTTGAATTTTTTATACACACAGAGCAAGCCAATTTCCTCGTGTTTCACATCCAGCTCTCTTACTGATACACCTCAAAAAAAAAGATTAATCTTTTTTTCTATATGCACATTGAGCTTTTGGTCTTCTGCAACCCCAAGATCACTTCTTGGTGTGCTGCCACTTCTCTGGTTGTTCAGACTACTTTATTTGGCATTCAAAAATACCTCACCTTTGCTGAATTTCACACTGCAATATAAATATGCAGATTTGAACTCCCTCCTCAGTTTGAATCATCCTCCAGCTTTACTTGCTGTAAGAGCTGAGCTCACTGTCAGTCTCAGCCTCTGATGGATAAGGTGAAGAGAGAGGAGACATGGGTAAATGAAAGAAGGACTTCCTTAAATGTCATCCTGCCCTGACAGTGAATGACTGAGACCTGATTTCCAAGTGCAGTTTTTAACACAGTAGCGTGTTCAAGTGAATGTGATTTCACCAAGATCATATTTTCCTATTTTACTCCTCAGAACATTGTGTTGGAAAATGGCATCCTGCCTCTTTTTTAATTACTGGGCTACTTACCAAGTAAATTGGTCTGACATGCCCTGTTGTTAAAAATAAAAAAAAATATTCAAAAACTGTGCACTGGCTGATATTTGTCAACATATTGTTCTCTTGGGGTTATAACTCGGTTATTTAATTATTCATTCTATTATCTTTCCATTTATCAAAGTTAGGCAGATTAGCTTTGAATTCCCTGGCTCCTCCTTTTTCCTTTCTATAAAGACAGGTCCTCTTTCTGCCATCTTCCAGCCCTCTGGGACATCCCCTTTAAACCTAGAATTCTTGCAAATAATCACTAATAGCTCGGTCTGCTCTGATGAGTTCCTTAATTACACTAGTGTGAGTTTCATCAGACCTCATGGAATTGAAAACATTATTTTTCTAAGACTTGTTTGGGCAATTCTTTAATTTTCCTTTTCTTTTCTTTTCT
>VZRX01012253.1:161231-172031 GCA_013398075.1 Notiomystis cincta
TTTTTTTTTTGGCTTTGGCCTTTATCATCTGCTAAATCAATTTCACAGTTAACTCTTTACAAAGACTTGAAGAGCCTTCTTTCTTTCAGCTGTTATTTGTCCTCTTTATCCAATAAGTAATGGGGTTTTCTGTGTTGTCTGGTTGCTTCTGGGTATCTAGGAGGCTTTCATACCACTTGCATAAGTCTGCACTTCCACTTCTACATTAACTTCCTTGATAATCTTTCTTCCTTGTGGTAATCTTCCACAAGGTGCTGGTGCTGTCCTATTCCCTTCAACTATACCTGCTTTTCTCCTCTGCAACTCAGACTGCTTTGTGGCTGTCCAAATGTAGGCTTGAATACTGTCCCACAGAATTTCTTCCTGTGAGACCTAACTTTCCATTTCTACAGGTGTCCATTTCATGGTTTTCACTCTTTTCAAGAATGGAATAATTTTGTGACCATCATCATCCCCCTTGACTTACATTTGAAAGCTTGAATTCAATTCCTGCTTGCTCAGTGGCACCAGGACTGAAGTTTACACTTCTGCCCCAGACAAGCACCCTCCTTACTTGGAAACGGGCTTTTTTCTATGGTATTTAAAGAACACAATGAACTGTGTCCAGCCCTCTTTGATTAATTACTCATCTAAAATTTCCCCATCATCAAGCCTTTACTTGCCTTGAGATTTGCAGTAACCTCTGCCTGGTTCTGTCTCTGCGGGTGCTGCCTTGTACACCGAGGCCAGGCTCGGCGCTATTGGTTTCATTATGGGATGCAGGAGTCTGTAAATTAAACCTCTTATGGGGCAATTACACCTCCAGCATCTTGTTGATCAGGCACCTTCAAGTATGAAGCTGGGTATTGCTGATGCTTTAGTTCCCAAATGTGGCAAAGACTGCAAAGCACTGAGGCATCTGATGGTGGTCAGATGCCTGCTGGGCAGCCCATTAGCTTTTTGTTTGTCAAATATATAATTGTGTGCGCTCACTCACATGGACTTCTCCATAAAAATGTAATATTTGAAATGCTCGGCAGTCCTGAATACACCAGGCAGGTGCTGTCTTGGTGTTGTCTGGAAACATGATACCCCTCCAGAGATATTAAATAAATCAGAATCACTAATAATCTCACCCAGAGCACTGATTATACTGCCAAGGGTACACCTTTTTTGTAACCCTTCAGGTACATCTTTTGCAGTAGTACTTCTGTCCAATGCGGTTTTTTCCTATATGCAGGGAAACAGAGGTGACTAAGGTGGCAAGAGCTGTGATCCTCCCTGACCTCTGCACCTCCCACAGATCTGCTCTTGCCTTAAGCAGATGTTGCCGTGAGTATTTCTATGTTCTTGCAGGCCTGTGGACCCTCAGGCAGGAGCAAAGGCTTTCCCCAAAGACAGCCAGTGTTCCCACTGAGCGGGGAGGGGATCGCTGTGCTCCCACCATCCTGGCTGACCTAAACCTGGGTCTGACTGTGGTTTTACCCAGCAGCTGTTCTTAAAGCACTTCTCGTTTGCATGTTTTGACTGTTTGATCTTTTGAAGTGAATGCTGGCAACTCCGCCTTGCCCAGCCAAGGTTGCTGGCCCCATGCAAATCCTTGGAGTCCTGGATGGCTTTATCACAAGTCTCCCTGCTCCTGTTTAACGAGTGCCATGGTTACGAGCACCACTAGACTGATGATATTCGCATGCAGGAAACAATGCAGGGAAAACAGGATTTGCACGGCTCCGGCTGCGCTGCCCCAAGAATTGCAGGAAGTGATTGTACTTTATGAAACCGTCTGTGCTCCGCTAGATTGTCTATAGCTTTTAAGGTCAAGCCGTAGCACACCGCGTTTGAAATGCCCTTTGTAAAAATGAGCACTGTTTATGAGCCGTGGTACAGGCTGTATTGTTTACCCTGGGCTGTGGTTAAAAGGTGCTATAATTCAGCCTGTTTTGCAGGATGGCACGGGGAATCTATCATGGGCCTTTCTGGCATGGGCTTGGGCTGGGTTCAAAGGAGGAATGTCCATCATGTCATCTGAAGTATCCCCCAGCATGTCGAAAGTCACGCAGCACGCGCAGCCGCCTGCCGCCATGGAAAGCCAACAAAGGAGCCGGGGGGAAATCAGGAGGGCCTGTCAGGGACCCGGGACACTGCTCCGGGCACTTCCCGCAGCAGCCCAGCGGCCCCTTGAAGCGGGGAGTGGCACGAGCCACACAATGGATGTGCTCAAGCCACAGAGAGGAACAGGGCAGCGATATAGGGCAATCACCGCCCCTGCCAGCTAATAGGAAAGTTCTGGGAAGCAGCCATTAACTCAGGGTCCAGTCTCTGCTAATTCCCTGATCCTTTAAATTGCACAAGTGCTGGCCTGTGCCGAGGCAGGTCCGTGACTCTGGGCTCCGAACAATGTGATTCTGCAACATGCGGCTGTGCCAGAGGTGCTTAGGTCCTATTTCTATTTCTTGGCTCAGGTTTAACAATACCAGGGTCAATAAGCAATTAAATCTGCATGGCTCAGACTTGCCCCAAAAACAAGGGGGGCATTTGCAGCAAATCTCTTGCTTCTTCTTTCATTGAAGGCTGCAAAACAATAACGTAGCTGCTAGCCCTCTTTGGGCTACAAACGTTTTTAAAGTAAGTTGCTCATGCAAGTTGCCAGTCATCCATAAAGGCTGTATTTAAAATAAGCTAGTGCTGCTCACATCTTGGAAGTGAAGAGGACCTGCCTGTGTGATCAGCTGCACTCCTGCCATAAGGAGCATAACAGGTTCAGAAGCTTTTGGTGTGGCCACCAGGGATAATGTGGACATGTTGGAAAGACTGTAGGTAGTTAGAGACTTGCCGAGGCCATGGTGGAGTCTGGAAGCTGGAAAATATCTTTCTTCAGACCTGAGCCTTTGTTTAGTCATCACACAAGGGAGAAGGTGAATAAATGCAGGACAGAAGCCCAGATGACTTACTGGGACCTGTGAAAAGTGACAGTATGCTGTGCCTTAAATTCAGGTTTGACTTTATCAATATGGAGAAGTCTTGGAGGACTTTGCAGTCAAGATGCTCATGAGAGGGATGGAGGGAGTATCCAGCAGATGCTGGAAGAGGAAGATGGGAGACACAGCTAAAGTCCTTCAGGGGGTTGCTCTGTCTTATGTTTTGCTGGCAGGAGCCTGGGCTGTGGGTGTATAGACTCCAGCAGGGACCTAGAACAGTGAAGGGGGGCATGAAACCAGCTCCTGCAGTAGCTGATGAAAAGCTCTTGCTCTGGTTCACCCCCTCCTTCCCTGTGATTGTGGTCATGAGAAAGAATTTGCCCCCTTCCCAAGATACGGCTGGGTTCTAGGGTAGGTAAATTCTTTGAAAGGTTTAGTGTCCTAAACTGAGCAGTCTGCTCTTAGTCCAGTTCAATTTGCTGTTTCTGCCCCACAGGGGAAGATCTCCTGGCCTCAGAACAAGGGAGATACTTTGCTTGGGTAGGCAAAATCTACTCTCCCTCCAAGGAGAGAGGAGCCAACCAGGCATCCTGAACTATAGTGCTGTTTTCAAATAAATAAAACTCAAGAAGTGAAGGGAACATACAATTAACATTTGAAGAAAATGATGAGGGATAAAATGCTTGCCTTTAATAGTTATCTTTCACATCCCCTCCCACTGCTCCTACAATTTCACTCATTTTCTCCACCTGCTAAATCTCGACATGAATTAGCACTGTCCAGAGCAGGAACTTGGTTTGGACAGAGTGCTTGTACAGGAGTGTGTTTGCAGGGCTCTAGCTGGGCCTCACTGTCATCACTGCAAGATCACTAATAGCTCCTGCCACCGAGAAAGATGCAGGCAGGGGAAGGCACCTGTCCCAGGCACCACCACTTCACACACCAGTCTGGTAAAATCTTTTGGTGCAGGAAATATCCCCTCAGGAGAGAAAGATCTCGGCATCTGTTGCGCTCTTTGCCTATGTCCTCACATCCACCGTCTCCAAGACCTTCTGTATGGCACTTCATGTCCAGAAAAATTTACCTGATTCTTTCACTTCTGTCTTTATCCCAATTCTAGTACTTTGTGGCACTGACACTTTTAGGGACCCTCACCAGCAGTCCGTGTGTATTGAGGAGAAGGTGCTACAGATCTGGACACCAGTGGACTATAGTAACCCTCAAGTGCTGGGACATAGGACCTTCTAAGTAATCTAAGGGATGGATACCCAAAGTTTGGGAAGGGCATTAGAGAGAGGTGGCACGCATTAAAAAAACTGGAAACTAAACGTTCTTCAAAGTATTACTCATTTTAAAAAAATCTTGGCATGCATACATCTAGTGTGAGCAAGCATAGGGATCTGAGCTTGTTTTTATTTTTTAACAGCTAGTTGTGGTTAAAGTGTTAGATGCAGTTTGGACACAGCACACCATGCCCTCCAGGCTATGTAAAGAAGAAAATGAAGAGGTGGACAAAGCAAATCTTTAAAAAGAAAAAAAGTCGACTTTCCTGGGTTCAGTCACATGTATAAGTTTAGTCATGAGCGAGCTCTACTGTATGAGGGACAAATGCTCAGCTCCTTGCTGGTAGAGCCCCATTTCTACTTAGCCACCAGCCATCTTTTGGCAGGTGCTGAAGATTTTTGACAACCCAGCATTGTTCATTGCAGCAGCTTTCGGGTTTATCAGATATGATCACTTGCTCCATTTCCTATTGGTTTTCTTCCTGGAAAACTGGAAACATGTACCCAGAAAGATGATGACTGCATTCCTAGAGTGAATATACAAAACTTCTGAGGTGGAGAAATGTTTCTGAGCATGCTGTACATGTGAGCAATGAGGAGAATGACTTCCAGAAAGCAGCAGAGCAACTGTCTTTATTTGAAACCTGGGTGTCAGACGTTCTCTCTTTTTTTCACTGGATTGCTTTTGCATGTATTTTAGCTCACACAGGCACATAGGACACACACATGCTAAAACATGGCACACTCTCACCCTATGGGCATTCTGCAGCCAGTGTTTAAAGGTTTGATCCTGTGGAGGAGTTTGCAAACTCTGACCTACAGTAGGTCCACAGTTTTATGATAAATCTAAAGTCCCAAATTCAGGAGCACAGCACGCAGACTAGGAGCAAACAATCAGTACAAGCATCATGACTGCCTGTCTGATTGTTCACACAAAGGTCTGATCTTTTGGTCTCCCCATCCCCTTTGTCCTGTCCACAGAGTGAGAAAATTGCAGGGCACCCTTTTCACCACACTTCCCCATCACCATCCCAGGCATTCAGTGCAGGGACATCTGAAGCTGTAGGTGATGAGTAGATCTTGCCAGCTGATCTGTAGTTCCTAACAACCACCAGAGCAGGGCTCTCTGGAGAACATAAAGTTAAAAAAAACAAAACAACCAACCGCAGAGCAACCTGACATAAATTACACAGGAAACTTTTGACCAGTTTGGCTCCCTGCTTGTAACAACAGTTTTTAAGAACTCTGCTTTACTGGCAATCAAGACTAATTCCAAGGTCAGCAGATCATAACCCCTTATCAAATGATAAATATTTGCCTACATAACCCGAGCACAGCTTGTGTGACTGGGGAAGGAAGTTAACTTCCACCAAAAGATATTTGGTTGGCTGGTTGGTTTGTTTGTTTGTTTGTTTATTTGTTTGTTTTTAACAAGTGGCCAACACTGGTACCAGAGCCCGTGCTGACACCCCTAACTACTCAGTTAGGCTCAGTTTTCCAGTGTAATGCACATTGTTGCTGTCACAGACAGACCTGGCTGCATCTGAAAATCAGTCTGTGCTAATGAGATACTTACCTAACTCAAGAGCTTCATTCTTTCAAAGCTCCAGTTTTCTTTTCTTACAATATTTAGAGTAATTCAAGCAATTTTAATTTAATAATGCAAAATTCAGAGTAGTATGTTTACAGTTTCAATCGCTTGCCAAATATTTCTTTTCTACTGTTTTTAACTTTTATTATCGTTTCTTATTGTTAATTGTTTTATTTCAATCAACACTTAAACCTCTAGGGTGTTATGCAATCTCATTCTTGCCAACCCTGGCATTTCATAAATCTTCAGTGGCATTATTTTAAATATTATAAAGAATTTCAGATACTTTTAAACTTATGTTCTGGCTTTCCAGGCTCTTGGGTACATTCATGTGGCACTTCCAGGCTTGTTCCTATATCTGTGCAGGCATCCTTTCTCTAAAGGGAAACTAAATAGCACACAGTCCCAAGAGCCCTGAAGCTGGGCTTTTAATTAGGCCATGAACTATTTCCCAACTCACAGTTAAAGCTGGCAAAGTTATAGACAATCCAGAAGAGATCAGAGCAAGGTACAACTGAAAGAACATCCTGTGGAGTTGAGACGTATTTGCACTTAAACTGCTCTGCAAAGTGCTCAGGTCCCCAGCACAGCACTTTAAATAAATAAATAGCCAGATAGCCAGAAGGATGGTATTTTTAAGACCCAGCAGGAGTGAAAGTGCTTTTCTCTGTCTTTTATTTGAAAAGTTTGCACAGCAGAAAAAAAGGAAAAACCCACAAGAAAAAAGAAAAGAAAATGGAAAAAAGACACCACAGAACAAAAAAAACAAAAAAAAATCAAGCAAACAAATGACTGCTAAAACAGACATTTGCCTAAGACTCCTCCAACATGAAAGTTTGTATGTGTTTTTATTCAATGTGTGTGGACAGCTTTAAATAAATGTGAAAGGTTGAAATCCTCTACTGCCACTATATATCCCTCTGGCTTAAGGAGAAAATCCCTAAAGTATGTTTGATGACAGACTAGTAACAATTGTAGAGTTTATACTGTTATTTACCACCAACACCCTCTCCCCTTTTCTCTCCTTCCTCCTTTTTCCACTGATGGTCTTAAAAGCCTTTACAATATATGTTTTATTTGTACATCGATTCACCTCAACTCTAGTTTAATCCAGAACAAGGGTAAATGAAGGGTTTCTTTTTCATTATGATGACTTTTTTTCTTCTACTTGTTTTTTCTTTTTCTTCTTTTTTTTTTTTTTTTCAGGTACTGTTTGTTTGGAGATTGGGGGGCCTGGGGAAAAGGGGCATTTGAAGCATGTCTCCTAAGACTGTAGGACTCCTTATTAAAGGATGGCAGTTTCTTATCACTTCTCATCACACAGCTGTGGCCTCTTAATTCCTGTTGTTTCTCAATATGCATTCTTTAAGCATTTCCATGTTGACAGTGATATAATTTGTGGCATGCCCTCCCCCCTTTCCCTTTCTGTTTTCATCTTATCTGATTTGTTGTTGCAATATTTTTTTTTCTTTTGGCTTGAGCTTTTTCTCTGAACTTGCAGAGAGCTATTTTTAAGTTTTTCAAAGTTTTAAAACGGAAGAGAAATAAAAATGAGGTCTGGGTGGAAGAACAAGCAGCAGATTTGGGGAATGCTGGCAGGCGAGAACATTATGGACTCTGGCTGCTTTTCAAGGAGGATGGACCTGGTCTTAAATGGCCACTTTTAAGACCAAAATGCAGTGCAAATAGTAGAGCAGTTCCAACAGTTCTGAAAACTGGAGGTGACAAGGTTAACTGACATATGAAGCATATAAAGCATAGGCTCAGAGGGCAGACAGCAGCAAGCAACTCCAGCACAGCAGGGTTCAGACTTCCTTGGAGGACAAAGCCTCACAGAAGAAGGGTTGGCAAACCATGACTGAGAGCAGGAGACACAGGAGGGGGTCTAATGAACTCCCACCTGACACAAAACACAACATATCCTCCATATGTGGCTAAACCAGAACTGGGTACTGGAGTGGCATGCTCATTTCACTGGAAAGGAAGACACTGAAGAGGTGTAAGTCATAGCTAAGACACATTGGCTCTCATGGATTAGGTTGTTCTTAGGATGCTCCTTGGTCTCCTTCACCTGAATCAAAAATTGCTGTTGTGATTTGCACACAAATCATAGAGAGGTGAACATTGGAGGTCACAGATTCACGCTCAAACACAGACTTAATTTCCAGTATCTGGGATAGTCATGACAGCTGTTTGGTTAGGGGAAGGAAGCCACAGGAAGGACAGCAATGCTACAGACTCTTTCAGAGCAAGGGAAGAGGGCAATTTTCCTCCCTTCAGTACTGGAAATATTCCTCCCTCCAGTACTCTGGGAACTGTTCAATCCTGGAGCTGGTTTCTCACCAGCACCACATGGACCTTTTGGAAAGTTCTGCAACATCCCTGGAAGGTTATTTTCCTTTTTTCAGTAACTGGCCATGGATTTAGGAATGGCAAAACTCTCACCTCACCTATTTCTCAGCCTGTGTTTTCCCTCCACAGTTACATAGTGCTCACCATGACTCAGTATGAACAGTGGGACTAAGGAAATAAAAGAATGGGAGATCATTAGAAATATAATAACCTAAAAATTATTTACTGTTATCAAATTAGTGATTCTAAAATGAAAATTAACAAAAATAATCTTCCTCGTTCCAAAACTACCTGATGTTCCTGCAAGCCAGCACAAAAACAATCTGCAGTAGAGCCAGTAAAGCTGCTAAAGAAAGCACCCACAGAACATTTCAGACAAAATAAGGAAAAGTTTTCAATGGCCAAGACATTACAGCACCATCTGAAATTCCCTAATGAGCCTGTCCTTAGAAGGTCAATGTGAAGAATTAACTGCACAACAGAAACAAACAGGCACACAGAGAAAGGGAGTGACTTTGTGCTTTTGCATTGTGTACCCACAGCGTGCCCGTTTTCCTTGGCTTTGCTGATGTTTTCCTTCCTTCTAGGCATTGCTACTCAAGCATGGGGCAGAAGTAGAGCAGTTGTCCTCTTCATGGTCTAGGCTTGCTTGTCTTGTTGGAGTATGGAGCCTTGATTTTTGATGGGATGTCTTCCCTCTTTCTTGGAGTTCACTGATTGGATTCTTTCTTTTTACCATCCCAGCGTCACTCAGCCATCTCTGTGATAGGACCAACACAAACAGAGAGGATCCTGATAATCTGTGGGCCTGCCTGTGCATGTTGATGGTCAGGTTAGTTTTGCTAACACCTTTAAAGGGTTACAAGGCAAGCTGAAGACCAGGCTGATGATTATTCTTACCCAGGGCCTTTGGTCTTGCTTTGGCATTTTTGCCCATGTCACTCGTTGAAGTTCCTGCTGCTAAAGCCTGAGTTTGCACTGTGCAAACAGAGTAGGAGCTGTAGTTGGATGACCCAGGGATGACACTGGAGGGAGGAAGAGGAAATTGCATCCCATACATTGAGAAACCTAAGAGTGGCAACACAATGAATTTACTGGTACCTAGGTTAAAACACAACATGCCTTTGTTTTGTTGCAGGGGGTTTTGTGAGAATTTTCCATCTGAAAACTGCAGAACCTCAGAGTCAAGGGATTAGGTCTTTGCTTCCAATTTCCTTGACTGTAAAAACCAGATAAAACTATTAGACTGTTTTCTTTGCTGCCCTTGTTACTCTAGACTGATCTCTAAACCTGATATTTTACAGAATGGTACAATGTTACCCTGGAAAAGGACCTTGGGAGATCTTCTACAGCATCCCTCTGAAATGGGTATTTTTCTACACGTTTCTGGGTCTGTTTTCAGTACTCTTCAGTGGTTTTTATTCAGTAAACAGTGCTGAGGTTGCTTCTCACAGACTGTATTTCCCAGTCGTTGTTCTTTGTTCTTCTTGCTCAGCTCTGCTCACAGACCACCTCACCTATATCTCCTCCCTGAAGTACAGCTTCCAGGACCAGACCTAATGTCCAAGCTGAGCCCTTGGCAGCATTTGGTGGGGGTTAGGTTTGAGGAGATTAATATGAGTGCCGTGTGAAGCTGGATCCTGGCACGCTGTTATTGCCCCTTCCCCCCTTGGTACTGATGCTTTGGAGACAAATCCTCCAGGCTTATTAAACATGCAGAGACGTAGGCATCAGGATGCTTGTCTAGAAGACTATGGCCAATCACTAGTACTCATAAAATGCCAGCTAACCTCATAAGAATCTAGTTGGTTTGGGGGTTTTATGCTTGAGCTTCCATTGGAGAGGTCTGGGTTTTGTTCACATTCACCTGGGCCTGACAATACAGGTCTCCTCCAAGCAGATCTCGCACCTCAGCCTTGCCAAGACTTGCAGAACAAGCACTGCCCTGTCTCATTTTACAAGCTGAAAGGCTGTTTTCAGATGTCCTCTGAGTTGCATCTTTTTTTCCTACACTTTTTGTCTTTTTTCCTCCTATTTCTCAATCCATTTATTGTCAAGACATGTGAGCATAGAGAGACTCCTCTCTCCAAAATGTACCCCTTGGACAAAAAAAGACAGAGCAAAGTGTACTGGAATATGTTGTCCCAGACACAGGTTTAATCTCTGTCTCTACAAGATGTTGGTTTCCTCAAGTACCATCCAATGTTCAGTCAAGTCATGCAAGGATCAGCTTTCCTATGAATGTTTTAGGAAGCTGAAATCCAGGAGAAAGACTGTTGCTGCCAAGTGTGGTTAAAAAGATGTTTATACCCTTGAGGGACAAAGCTGAGGCCACATAGTTTTGGATGATTAAATGGCCTTGTTATCTTGCTGGCTTCAGGAAAGCCTGTTCCTAGGCACTCCGTTTTGAGTGCTGTTTCAGGGTGGTGCGGACTTTTTAGGACTTAGACTCGAGATGAGTGCCAGGAGGCTGGACCAGCAGGGAGTCCTGGATTGACCAGGCCAGGCTGGCTTGGGGGCTGGCAGAGGTCACTGCAGCGTGCCAGGAAAGGGGCATCCTGGTGGCAGCCAGAACCCTTGGCCCCACAGTGCTAAATACCAAACCAGGAGGTGCCAGGGTACCTGTGAGACCTGCCACTCACACCGTGGTGTGCAGCTCCACACTCATGGGGAGGGG
>VZRX01012253.1:172074-234283 GCA_013398075.1 Notiomystis cincta
GCCTGACACTGATGAAAATTGTGAAAGTGGTTTTTCTAAGTATTGAGGGAAGCAAGTCTTGTCAGTGTGAGAAACAAGCACCTGCAATATCCCTCTAAGTTCGGGCTGGGGGATCTGAGCTGCTTCACTTCTAAAGTGCCCTGAACAACAGCAGTATTTTGTTAACTAATTGCTCAAGAGTGACTTCACTTTTTCTGTAGCATCAAGATGTGTATACTGAATTATAATTAGATAATTTATCTCTTTTTTTTTTAGAATTTATTTGGTTTGTTTATTTTATGTGCTTCAATTTATTTTTCTAGCAGAGTGCATTTGCAGTTGAAGCTAGGAAGGTGTCCAGTTTTTCTTGTTGCTCACAAACTTGGAAACCTAATCTTTGACCCGAACTTCTTTCTTTTCACCAGAGCAACTTTGCTTATTGGTATTATTCAAAATTTTATATTTTCTTATATACTAATTCCCAGCTGTGAACAGGGGGATGGATTTTTTTTCCCAGGAGTTCTTGCATTTCTGGGCACAGTCTTGCACTAAGCTGAGGTGCTGGTGCCCTCTACTGAGCAATGCTGAATGTCAAGAAAAAAGTGTGTTTCAGCAGTTCATTGCTGCCATGACCATCATCCTCTCGAGCTTGCACTCTCTTTTTACATTTTTATCAAGTTTGAAGAATTAAGAAACAGGGGCCTGCAACTCTGACTCCCCCAAGACCGCTGTCAGTGAAGCAGAGCTAACAATTCACAGGAACATAGTTGGGTATATATTCTAAACTTGCATTATCTAAGTGCAAGTTGCTTGCCATTGCTTTTATTTGTGGTGTTTATTTGCATTTGTAGTGTCACCACGTGCCATAGGTTCACCTATTGCCCTGCAGATACTCTTTCCCTGTCTTGTCATCTTTCCCTGTCTTGTCTCATTGGGTGTGCAGACTTCAGTGTGTCTATGCTACCTTTTTCAGCAGCATGGCCCCAGCAAGCTCCCTTTTTTTACCCAAGACTTTTAAGTACATTGAGGTCTGGACATGTACAGCCAGCCAGGCTTTGATCCTTCATGCTATCCATCATGACGTGGAGAGTAGTAGGAAGCAGAACTGTGATACTTGGTATTTACAACTGCATCAGCTGGTTAATGGTTAATGGTCAACCAAGTCACAGCGTAATGTTTTTCCACTTACTTATTAGAAAGATGTCACCTTTACAACCACAATTTTAAGCCTCTGTAGGAAATCTACCTGCTGAAAGATGGACATCTGCTTTGTTTTCCTGAAGGACTGGGCTGTTTTCTGAGAGTTCTCCCTGGAGAGCTTAAGGCACTTTTATTTGCAACCATTTGAATTAATGGCATGCACAGTGAGCATTTAGGTAGGAAAATGTTGACCAGTTTGTTTCTAGTTGAGGTTGTTGTGGCCAGGGTCTGTCAGGACTCAGGAATTTGGCCCTCATGCTGCACCGTGCAGGGTAAAGTGTAAAACACACCCAGGAGTTCACTGCCCTGCCAAACACAGGCAAGGAGACACTGATAGGAGCAGGTTAGAGAAGCAGGTTACTGCAGTTTTGGGTGAAGAGTGGTGCTGTGGATACTGTGCATAGCACAGTGAGGCTCCCCAGAGAACTGTTGGTCCATGTGAGTGGGACATTGCACAAAGGACAGGAGCTGTTTAACCTCAAATTGGCCGAGATGCTACCAGATAAGGCTAAGATTAGGTATCTTGTGTATCATCTGGACAAGTCATGTTTACAGGTCACTTTGAGACTGGTGAAGCTGGTCACACAGCTCCCAGGCCCTGGGATGTGAGGTTTGTGAGAAAAATCAACAGAGACATGGGAAGGACTATGTAACCCGTGGCACAACTGCCTCCTAGCGACAGTCTATATTGCACATAGAAAGTGGCATTAAAAAGGCAGAGAGAGATTTGCTCCCGTGTTTCTTGTTTGGTTTTAATCAGCACTTTCTAGTGCCTAAACACTTTAGTGTCAATTTTGTGACAATATATAACTTTAATTCTTAGACACCCTGAAAAAATTCCCGGGATGACAAAAGTAACTACATAATACAAATCTGTCTTCTGAATAATTTCATGACCTATTTCTCTAAGAAGATGAGAACAGTACACAATTCCAGCTATTCCAGATAATTATGCTCTCTCTGCACTGTAATTACTTCAATGTCAGGATGTTTTTTTCTACACTGAGCCTGGCTGATGGTCACATTTACTCACTCACAGACACTGTTTGGATTTGAAAAGGATTTCAAACCACAGCAAACCAGAGAGTCAACCAGAGAGTGCTTATGCAGTGACTGTTCATGTGACATCCATGAAAAACAGCTGACAAAGTAAATGTACATAATGCATTTAAACTAGCATGTTTTCTACGATGCACTCAGGTTAACTGCGTGGTTGGGTTAAAAACTGCCTCTTCTGAATATGGATCTCCTCAGCAAATCCAGTCATGATCCTCCCTGTCAAAACACAAGCAAGCGGTGTCTGCAAGTGGAGGAGGAGAATTTTGGCAGAGCTTGGGAAAATTTCAAGCCCAACACTAAACTGGCAAAATCTTCAAGTTTAAGAATTACAAAAACACCTTTCTACAGGAGTTGCAGTATTTTTCAAAAGGCAAGGTAGGTATCTACCTACCTAGCTTCTTTCACAGTGAAAAGGTAGGATTTTGGAGTCCTGTTAATTTAAGGAAAACTGCAGTACTCAGATGACTCAGTTACATTCAGCTATAGGCATGCCTGTTTGTATGAAGCAATGAAAGCATTTTAGATATTTGAGAAAAGCAAGCCTATAAATAGCAACACAATTTTGCTACAGATGGGCAGAAACTCCAGCCCTTCATCTCCACATTTCATGCTTTGGGGCACTTGACATCCAAGTCTGACGTTTGCATCATTAAAATGTTTAGAGTCCACCTACACAAAATTGTAAAACATGCAATTTTCAGCAGACGTTACTTAAGTCACATCTTCTCTCTCCCAGTTCCCCTGCCTCCCCCCCTTCTCCCCGCTTCTGCTGTTAAATCCTATAGATTTTCACAGAAACTTCTTTTTATAGACTCTCTTTATTAGAGCACTATCCCTGCTAAGCGCTTCTACGAAATTCTCTATTAGACTGTAACCACCTACAGTCCCTGTGGTATCCTGTTAGATTTTCAAAGTTGATTTTATACAAGTTTCTCACTGAGTACATTTTAAATGTCAAATTATAACTTTAAGCCTGTGATAGTATAAATAGTAATTTCATCCCCTTCCTTCCAGCTTTTGGAGGAAACTTTTCCTTCCTTCTGCACACACAACCTCCACAAGCTGTCTGATGTTTCCTGTCATAGTTCACAGAGAAATTTGTCTTTTGAGAGATGCAAACCATTTTTAAAAAATCAGCAATGAAAGGAGATTTTAGAAAGTTACTATTATATAAGGGGAGCCGAACTATTATGTAAGAGAAAGAGTGCTGTGGAAAGGAAGAAGTGCAAAGTGTTCTGCAAACTTAACTCCTTGAAAGCCTGGCAGATGATTTTAACCTTGAGCTTGTCTGGTTTTTATAATAGTACCAGGTTGATTAAAAGTATCACCTCTGCCTGCATTTGTTTCCTCAGATCCTGGTGAGACACAGCGGTGCTGCCACTGCAGCCATGACTTATATTATTGCTGGAAGGTGTTACAGCTCTGTGGTGCTGTGGTGGCAAGGTAATTTTAGCAGACAAGGTTAGGCACCCCTATACTTTTAAACAAGCCAGATCGATATTGACCTCTATTCGTCTCTGTTCATACTGTGCTTTCAAGTTTGTGTCAGTGTGGTAACTTACAGAAACACTTTTGCAATCTGAAAGTAGTATCTAGAGCTCTTTCACTAGGAGTCCTCCAGCTGCTATATCCACCCCTGCCGCTGGATGTTCCACTTGGCCAAAACCAGCTGAAGCAGGACTCCTGGAGAATCATTCTCTTCTTGACACAGCCTTCCTATATTGGAGTAAGTAAAAGCACTGTGCTGAAATTGCCTACCTTATTCTTTGCTGAAGTCTGACCCTGGTTTTGCTTGTTTGGCATTTATGATGTACATACTTCATATGCAGTGTTATATGATGGATTTATAGATCATATGCACAGAAAATGCAGAGGGAAAGAAGACTCCCAGTTCTGTGTTTCTAAAGATTCAGGCTAGAAAATCCTCCACAGTGTGAACCATAGGAGAACAGAACTATCTGGTTCTGTTCTTAAATGAATTCTTTCCCGGTGTATTAAGAGAAACATTAATTTAAGGTTCAATGCTGTTGATGTGACCACAAAAGTATTCTTGTTACTACGTGCAAAACACTGGGTTTATACTGCCCTCTTCTGTAGTACATTGAAAGTGAAAACAGAATTAAGGCCAGGAATGGCTCTACGAAACTAAATCTTATTTAGTACGAAGGTTCCTTCTATGGCATTTTTTCCCTTCAGGCCAGCTTTTCCTTCTGATTTCTATTTGTGAAAATATTGTCCTTAGACAGAATGTAACATTCCATGTTCCTTTTTTCCATTTAAATTGGCCTTTGCTAATAGCTCTTCTGGAGAGTAGGTGTTACTTCTTAAAATACCACAGTTACGTAAAGCCTGATTGATATGAGCTAAGGTGGGCAGAAAAAAAAGTTATCAAAACCTGACTGTTTGAAAGAGAAGAATGTATTTTTGTTTAAAGCAGTGGGAGGGCATAATTACCTGCACTGAGGATAGGAAAGATTTGAGCTCACGTTGCTGACATGAAGGTCTATAGAGAGCAGGCTTCCCTCTTTGTGCGCTCCCCTGCGCCCAGAGGTATCCACCCCAGAGCACAAGGGCTTTCTGAAACCCCACTGCAGCCACAGTGTAGCACCATGCTGGTTATCCAGAGACCAGGAGCACTCAGGATCTTTACCCCACACGTGTAAAGGTGTTGAAGGAGGCTGCAGCACCTACCCAAGAGGGGCGCAGCAAGTCACAACGTGGCTGCCCTGTGCCCTGCCCTGTGCCCTGCTGTGCTTCCCCCACAGGGCCCCAAACTGGCCTGGAAGAGGGTTTGCCTCTCTGGCCCTTGTACAGAGGGGCAAATGGGGTGAGGACTTCATGGATGTCACACAGCTCTGAAGTTGCTGGAGGGTAGGGTAAAACCAGAAAAAGCTACAGTGAAGCCTCAACACCTAGAATTTGTTTCATGTTCAAGGCATGCTTCCTGTCAAGGGAGAAGAGAGAAGCTGGAAAGCTGGTTTTAAATAAAGACAGGTGCAAATTTCCAGCTTTTCTCCTTTAGGGGATTTTGTTTGGATTTACCATTAAGTTTAAAGGGTAGCTCTTAAAGCCCTTCCTTTAAATCCCTAAGCCAGCTATTTGCAGCTTTTCATTCTTCTGAAACCCTGGGAATCCTATTTTTGCAGTGTCTCTACCAAGCTGTCATGCCTTCAGCATCTGTACAGAGGTGGTATTGGCCACAGAGATCTATGTTTTAGTCCTGTGATTAGGTCTTTCCATGCAAGTTCTATTTTAGTCCTGTGATTAGGTCTTTCCATGCAAGTTCATTAAATTCAATCTACCAAGAAGCTGTTTTGCTCACTCAGTAAATTCCAACAGAGCCAGAAGGACTTGCACATTGCAGCATATTGCAGCTCTGAAAAATATTGGAGATGGTCTTCAGAGAAAGAAATCCAATAAAAGGGCCTCTTTGCTGAACAAGTTATTTTAAGACACATTTTCACATCTTAATGATCCTTCAATTACCAGCTTCCTGACCAATAATGAAAACTGCAGAAGCAATCCAATTTGCAGTTGCACTACTTTTTTTGTAGTTTCGCTTTATAACCAATATACTCACAAAGAAATAACAAAGTAATGATACTACAGCACAGCTGTTATTGCTGTTCATCTCTACATGTGTATACATGAGTATACATGTGTCAGTCTTTTAAAATCCTTTGTCAAAGCATTAGGCTGGAGGAATGGTACCTTCAAGCATTAGTCTCTGATATTCCAGTGGCTTTACTGTTACTAACATTTGTTCTGCTATTTTATTCCTGAGTTGGAAATACGTGTAGTAATTTGTCAATTTGTCAGCGAAGTTTTCTGCTGGAGTGTAACCAGGCCTTTTGCTTCTCTCTTTTCTCCTGCACTTTCCAACGTGCTATGGAAAATTGGAACATTCTATTAAGGATCTGCAATACATATTCTTTGGACCTGCTTAGCTCTGCTTTTAATGAATTCATTTTTTTTTTTAAAGTCAGTTCTAGCAACATGTTTTTCACAGGGATTCCCTTGCAAATTCCTCATACGCTGTCATCATATTTTTCAAGTTAAATTCAGGTTTCTGTAATGTCATTCTCATCACATTTCCTAGAGAATGTAAATTCTCTTTTGTTCTACTTAGAAGCCAACAAAAATTATTTTAAAAACTAAAAGAGAGATCAAGAAGCAAAGGTCAGCTATAGGTACAAACTTTGTCAAAGTCCAGGTGTGGTGCAATTGGAGGCTCATTCCAATATCTTTGGTGGCAGACATGACCAGATATCACTTGTGAACCACAAGGCAGCTGCAACCAGCCATTCAGGATCTCACCAGTGTTGAGGTGACAGGGAAGAGTGTTTGGCCCTTGTGGTCTGTGGCCACATTTTCTCAACCAGCCTATCTGCTCTGTGAGCTCGAGCCCTGCAGGCAGTAAGACTGAAGGGCTGGTAAGAACCTTCTGGTTAACTTCAGAGGAAGAATGGGGTCTCTCTTATGGCAAGGAGCCAAGCTGCAGTGCTCTCTCTCTCTCTCTGCAGAGCCAAGGCCCCAACCACCACAGCACTCCAGAAAATCCAAGGTATAAACAAGTTTTTACTGTTATTGACCAAAGCACAGTATTTTTCTCTGCTGGGAGCCAAGGCTCACTGAGAGCTCCCGCTCTGTTTGCAGTGAAAGAAGGGCTTTCACAATAGAAAGACTCAATAGAAGCAGTTGCTACGTGGGAGGATATTGAAAACACTGATTGGCATCACACTTTCTTTCTTTTGTTTCCTCTATTGTTTGAACCCCAAGAATTGCAGGGACATGGCTGCTCTTGTGACGAAGTCTATTACCCTCTTCTTTTTCTCTTATTTCCCCACTTCAGTCATTAAGTTTGAAGAACAACTTGAAGCAATCACACCAATGGCAGAAGGGTTGTATTTCCCAGCCCTTCACGCTACCACAAGCGTACACCCACACTTTGTGGGCACAAAGCCTGCAGCTGCATCTACCACATCCCACACCAAGGGCCCTGTGCCCGCTCCGCCTCGGCACAGGACAGGGAAAGGTGAGCTGTCCTGTTCTGGGGGTGCATGGCTCACTGCACGTGCCCTGTGGCTCCCTGGGCGTTGGATTAAGTCCTTGCAACATCCCCTGCAGTGCCACCACCAGCAGCTCTGGACAGATGTCCAACCCTGACCATGAAAGGCAGCCAATGGGGCTGTGATGGCACAGAGGGGAAGTAATCTGTGCCTGTTATTTGACTGGCACAGGACAAGTCCCCCATTTATTTTCTAGAGGAGACAGGGACCATGACCCCTCTCTCATGCCACAGTCAAATATTGTCTGACCCAAAACCTCAGAAATCCTTGCTTGGAGTTAAGGGTGAAGCCATGGGTATTGCTCTTAGAGGCTTAGAGGCTGAGACATGCTTCTGTTTAATTTCATCTTTGTGAAAACAAAAAAGAATTAGGGCCCTTGTTACAACCAACACCTTTTGCTGGCACTTGCTGAAAGATTTGTCTAAAACCTGGCAGTAGCTAAATCCATTTACTGTGATAGCAAGAGAAATTATGGCTGCAAAGCTGAGAGTCATACAATTTCTCTTCTCTTTGCCAGAGGCAGACCTGGGAATTTGTGATCAACACCATGTAGAGAATCACATTTTCTTGTGCCCTTGCAAGGGAAACAATTGCTAATGGATCTTGTGCTTCAGCAGCATCTCTCTCCCTGCTTTGTTTCCCAAGTGTGTAGGTAGAGCAGCAAGCATGAGGAAACCTTTTGTAAATTGAAAGAGAACAATCAGAAAAATGAGAGTCAGAAAGATAAGAGAAAACTCCTATTAACTACTGACTTCTGAAACCCTGAAGAAAGAAATTGGACAATGAAAGCCATGGTAATCAAGGAGGCTGAAGGCATGATTCTCCTAAGCTAGGGAACTGCATTGGGTAGGGATAAACCTCTCTATGTATTTCTGCATGTCTGCATGTATTTGCTGAGGTGAGAAGGACTTTGAAACATGTTCTGGGATTATGTGTCGTTCTTTATCATAATTACTGGTGCTACAGCAGTGCCTAGCAACTCTAACAAAGTATCAGGGTATTATTGCAGAAGTCATTGTGTGAAGGAAGAATAAAAAAACCCAACAAAGTGACTGTCTTAGGCATTTCAGGCAGGAAAGAGTATGAAATGAGCACCCAGATTGGCAGTGTGTCAGCAAGTTTTAAAATATGAGTCCTGTGAGAAATAAAAGATGTGAAAACCAAAGGTTGCCTTTCATATATTTAACTAATAAGAGGAGTCATGAGGAGATGCTAAGCAAGGAGAAAGGAATGAGGAAACATTAGACCAGCAGCAATGGAAATGTCTGAGGCTATTTTAAAAATCCTTGAAGACATCTTTCAGAAGAAATAAAGCTGATTTCACTGGGAGGAGAAAATCCTAGTATCAAGCACTGAAAATATTACTTTTGCCTCCATTCCTCATGTTCATATATTTCTAGTAATCTGGACATGGTATATCCATGCCATTTTCCTTCTACTTAATATCTAATTGTCACTGTACTATTGATCTCCTGCCCAGCTGTGAGTGGTTTCTAAGCACAGCATACAAATAATCTAGGGGGCTTTGCACTCTGTGTTTAGTAGTTTGGCTTCAGGATATTTTCTAATTTCTTTTTTTTTTTTAACCCCAGTGCTCTCAGTGATTCACCATCACTCCTCCTTCTGACTGATTTTTACCATCTTATCAAAGAGAAGCTTCTGCAGTGAGCTGAAGCCACATAATTTTTTCCATGGCTCTACTGTTCCACAGCTAGGGCAAATATTTCTGGGGATCTATACTTTTTATTTTCTGTGGTCATATTTTCAGTCTTGCTGCTTTTCAGTGTAGTTCCTTCCCTGCTCAGTGCTTTGCTGAAACCTTTGTCACAACACAAATGCCCCAATTAATCAATAAGTAATAAGACTGAGCTGATTCAAGAGATAAGGGAGAAATCCCAAGGGAAATATTCTGCATGTTTCTTTTTAAAAGTCTCCAAGGCCCCCAGCCTCATGAAAGTGCACAGGGCTAATTAAAGGACTTTCCAAAGAGCAAGTGTCAGAAGAATGCATTTTTGCTCTTTGTCTCGATCATGAGTAATAGATGTTTCTCAGTTCACAGCCCAATGTGAAAATCCATTCCTTGCAGACAAGGCTATGAGGTAGAGGAGGTTGGGTCCCAGAGCCAAATAACTGCACAGGTGAAGCACAACCTTTTCAGAAATCAAGAAAATCAATCATCAGAAAAAGATGATGAAGATTCAGTTGACTGGTGCTACATAACTTTGGACAAGATATAGTACAGAGAAGGAGACCTAGGTGAGACCAAGGAAACAGAATTATTCATGTTACTATTTCTCATACAAGAGGAGACTCAAAACTTATTCAAGCCCGGTATGACTACTTTCCACGTCTCATGATTTTTTTTAGCCCTGCAGTTATATCTGCCAAAGCCACATGCCTGGGAGAGAGGCTGCAGAGGCCCTGTCCATCCATAGGCTAGCACTAGACCATTTCCCTCATGCCCTTGGCAGTCTTACTGTATCATAATGCATAATGCATAAAAAGGCCCCCTGTTTAATACAGAAATTGCTGTCTGGCTTTCAACCTGCTCAGTCTAGGTTGGGCTCCTGGGAGGAAGGACAGTCCAAGGCCATAGGTGGTGCTCTCAGTTCATGAGGTTCACTGCCTTGCCTGCTTTTAGTCCTTGACAGGGAAGAACTCACAACTATGAAAAGCCATGAAGGAATCCAACACCTCATAGCTGCTGAAAGTTCAGTCCTTGCTGAAACTAAGAGACAGGCAAAAGTTTTGCTGAGTGTCTTGTGAAAGTGCCTCTCCTCACCCGCCCCCAGATCTGAGACGGAAGAACTCAGACTGAGCTAGGAACGCTGTCATTTTCCAGCACTATAGAGAGGTACCTTGAGCTGTTTCACTGTGTCCCAAAATAGAAAAATGCACATACACAGCTGACATCTAAACACTTACTGCCTCTGTATGCAGTGCATTCACCATCGTTCAATTCTGTACTAAACATTTTTAAATGTTCATTATGTGGGAGAGGATAAAGCAGGGAGAGCACAACCTTATTCAAGAACATAAATGGGTTTCTCTGGCAACCATCACAAGCTGCATTACATCGTAACTAAGTGTAGAAACATCTATATTTAGGTTCTGGGCCTGCTATTGACCTATCTTTTTTGCTGTAGAAAATTAACACATATCTCTGCATCTAGTTTGGGGAGAATCCACCCATCCACTGCTGGTGAGGTAGAGATGATGGCTTTGAAATTTGAAACTGCCTGGCTAAACTCATTCTCCTTCCCTTCTTATGTTTGGGTTTTAGTGCATTTCCAGTTCTTCATATGTTCTTAGCCTGCTCCAGACTTAACGATTTAATTTCTTTTCAGCTGTCTCTTCACTGGGCAACAGATGCCATCTGCCTGAAGATGCAGGTGGGCAAGCAGAGATCACAGACAGTTTGGGTTGGAGAAAACCTTAAAGATCATCTTGTTCTACCTGCCTGCCATGGGCAAGGACACTTTCCACCACATCAGGTTGCTCAGAGCCTCATCCAGCCTGGCCTTGAAGATGCACTGGTCTGAACTGCAAGCTGAGCAGTTTGGAGACTTCCACCATGTGGCCCTTGCAGGGCACAGTAACCCTTAGAGGACCTGGAACTCCTTATTCTATTCATAGCCCAAGCATAAAAAGGACAGCTTCTGATTCCCATTCAATGGTCTCAGAAGTTCAGAGCCTGGGTCCTTCAGTGCCTGGAAATACTTCAGTCAGAGAGTGAAAGACAGTTGTGTGTTTACTGAACATGCCCAGCACCACTGTGGATGCTTAATGTGTGGAGAAAGGGTAACAGCCCCATCCATTTATGATTCTGGTTGCATGGACTCCACAAACCTCAAGGGATCTGTAACCACTATTTTCAAAATGTTCATGGAATCTGGACAAACAGTTTCTAGAGAGTGATAAGGATGACTCTTTCATGACCAGCTTCCAGTAAAATATTTCAGTCTCAGGACCTGAAATTATTCAGTCTAAAATCACAGGTCCCTTTTCTGAAAGTGTTAATTCTATACATAACGCAGAGGCATCAAAAAGAGTAACATCCAAGGGAGTTAAAAATAGTTCTGAAATATTCTGGAAGAAATTAGTTATGAGAAACTGTTCTTGATGGTTTTGTAATTTTTAACTTTTATATTTTTCCTTAATACCACTTGATTTCCGTGGTCATCCTTTCTCCCACCTTACCATAGAGAGATAATTACAGCAGCTATTCTTAGAAAAGGAACAATGAAACTAATTGCTACAAATCACATAGAAAGAACAAGATCTCATATTTCCAAAAATTAAGAAGTAATGCACATAAGCTGCAGGGAATTATCCACAAACAGTAACTAAAGACAATAACAACTCTGTTTATACACATTTGGCAGGTGTATCTCAAATAAAAGTGATAGCTTGACATCCAGAGATTAGCTCATGGATTCATTATCCTTTGAATGAATCTAATGTTTTTAAAATTACTAGGTCGAGCCTCAGTCTGACATAGGAGTTATGTAAGTCTTCTTCCAACAGCCAGCCTATATGAAGTGCTCTCTATTTCCCCATATTTTCTTCCCATGGGTTATTTGGCAGATCTCTGGGTGAAATGGCAGCAATTTCACAATCCACAAAACAAGTTTTTGGCATAGGTTGCCACCACAATTTATGTATTTACCTATTGCTCAAGCCAATAGAAGTGTTTTGTTCTGAACCCAAATGGTTATTTTAAGTCTTAACTTATTCCCACCTCCTTCTAGAAATCAAACTTATAAGGAAATTGGTGAGAGGTGGACTGAATGAGGGGACAAGAACCTGGGTGGAAAAATCTTCTGAACCACCAGGCTCCAAGGGCTGTGATTATGGGTCTGAAGTGCAAGTGGCAGCCACTTCCTTTTAGAGCGCCTCAGAGGTCCCTACCAGCACCAGTATTGTGTAGTGTCTGAATAAGGGACTGGATAAGGGGAATGAGGGTTCTCTCTGCAGGTTTTCAGACAATGTCAAAGCAGGAGAGCAGTCAATATGCTGGAGATGAGGCTGGAGAAATGGGCCAAGGTGAACCTCATGAAGTTCAACAAAGGGAAGCACCAAGCCCTGCCCTGGTGAGAAATAATCCCATGCAAAGGACAGGCTGAGCTCTGACAGGAAAGCAGTTTTGCAGGTAAGACCTGGAGGTCCTGGTGAACACCAAGTTGAAGACAGACCAGCAATGCATCTTTGCAGCAAGGAAGGCCAACTGCATGCCGGGCTGCATTAGCAAGAATGATGATATGATTATTTCCCTCTCCTCTGCAACTGTGAGACCACAGCTGTGGTGTTATATCCAATTTTGGCCTCTGCAGTACATGAAAAACATTGACAATCTGGAGCCAGTCTAGCAGAGGGCCACCACGAGGCTGGAACACATGGTGTAGGAGGAGAAGCTGAGAGAACTGGCTGTGTTCAGCCAAAAGGGGAGAGGGTAAGGGGGAGACGTGCTGTCTGCCAACACCGAGCAAGGCTCTTCTTGGAACCGCATGCTGTAAGGACAAGAGGCAACACACACAAGCCAAAACATGGGTAATTTTAACTTACATAAGGAAAATGGTTTCTGACTCTGCAACTCTTCCTCTTTCCCCAGCCAGCCTGTCCCTTCTCCTAGACACCAGCCAGCTGTAATAACATGAATTATAAACTTTACTTACCTAGATTCAGGAAGAAAACAGCAACACCTCAGCACTGACCAGACAGCCATGACAAGGGTAAAATTCCTTCCCTGAATCCCAAACTACCACCAGAAAGGCATGGTGACCTAATCTCTCTCTAATTACAAAGAGGAAGTTCAGGAGCTCTTCATCTGACTGCAAAATGATACACAAAGACAGGTTAAAATGCCCAGATGCTTTCAGAGGAAGACAGGGGACCCTTCCAAGTCTGTGTTCCTTTTCTGCTCATGGGCTTATCCAAAAGGCTTATGATACAGCCTGTCCGACCCACTGCAGCCACCAAAGGCTGAGATGTCAAAGGAGACAGGAGAACAGCTTGACAGGAGACAAGTTATTATTTTCTGCTCTTTGCTGAGACAAAAAATCATCCTGATCTTCAGAGCTGTGTAACCTGAAAGACAAAGTCAAGAATAAAAAGTAAAGTTTTTGTTCCTTCAGGATGGCATTGGCTAAACTGTAACTTCCTCCCCCCAACAACAACAAAAAAAGCATGCAGAAAACCAAGGTTTCTGTTGGCCAGAACTTTAAAATCAAAGGGAAAAACTCAGCCAGCTATGGGTTTTCCAGTCCAGGACTAGGCTGCATTACAAGTGTTTAGGCAACTGATGCTAGTGGGCTAGGGATTGCTGTTACTACTGCTTACAGCAGTGGGGGTTTGTAGCTTGTGAGAGACCAACAACATAACAAGCAGATGAAATGTGTGGACTGTTGCCTATACAGCACCAACATCTTTATAAAAAAAACACCTTTTTTAGGCTTTACATCAATTCTGTCACAGACTTCCAAGAATAAATCGTCCCTCCCCTGCCTTGCTAACATGTCAGCCCAAGCATCAATTTGTAGGCTTAAGTCACTGAAAAATGCTGATTCCAAAAGTCTTATTAGTTTACAAAATAAAACATTAACAAAGAGATTCAATTAAACTATATGTTTGCATTCTTTTTGAGAACATATGCACCTAATTCTTGCCTCCACTAGGAAAGAGAAAAAAAAAATCAAGAACATCTCCCTTGAATTCCCTACAAAAGCAGCCAGGTAAGGGCTAGCTAATATATATTCTTAGTTGAATTAAACCAGCTATCACACCTTTAAAAATAATGCGCTCAATAAATTAAACTGCAAATAAGAGATTTATACATGCTATTTTTCATATTATCCCACAAATAGCCTGTGAGAGGCTTATATAATGAGAGATAATTCTGTGGAGCTTCTTTTTTGCCTTTTTCCTTTGCTTGAGATGGGTGGATGAACCTAAGAGTGGTGCAAAGAAATTAACTGCATGTTTTAAATGATCACTGTCTCTTAATCAAATTATGGAACTTTATTAGGTTTTTAATTAAGATCTAGTCAAGAAAAGTAAGGACATAGTAAATGCTGGTACTAGACTTAGATATTTCAAAATAGAAATCACTGGAACCATTTTGCTGTTGCATCTTGCAGACCACTGGAGCAAGATCATCTAGCAACTAATACCACAGACATT
Source organism: Notiomystis cincta (assembly GCA_013398075.1). Lineage (NCBI taxonomy): Eukaryota > Metazoa > Chordata > Aves > Passeriformes > Notiomystidae > Notiomystis > Notiomystis cincta. The sequence continues at coordinate 186,561 of VZRX01012253.1, forward strand.
GTCATGAGGGGCTTAAAGTGTTTAACCCTTTAATGCTGATCTTACAGCATAAGTTTTTTGAGGAAACAGGGATAAAAACCAATAGGTTCTCCCTTTGGAGAAATTGTGGTTTGATAGCTGGATAGATAGGTATCACTCGGAGCTTTGAAGAGAAAGCAGAGAAAAGATGCAGGGCACTTTTCCAGACCAAGTTGAATGCCCACAACTGGTGCACAACACATTCCTTAGGGGGATTGCAGAAAGGTTTTATGCAGTCTTGTAAAGACAGGTGCACAGAAGTGCCTGGAGTGTTTTTTCAAAGCCTGAACAACTTCTCTTATATACTAAACTGCTGCTTTTGACAAGCTTCAAGTCCTTGAAAATGAAGCAAGAGTGATAAAATACAATCAGCATATGGTCATGACCCCAGTCAGAGCCCCTGCTCCACGGAGGCTGCACATCGAGCCTCTCTGCCTGCTGCTTCACCCACAGCACAAAGGAGCCAGAGATGAGTCAGCTTCACGGCTTCAGAAGCCCTTAAAAAAACAGCCTGGTTAAAATCACTGCATTCCCACAGTATCCACTTTCTTTTCCAGGATAGAAAAGGCAGGAGTCTGTGATTTTAATTAAACCATTGACAGTAAGGAATTAATCACCTTTTATGTTTGAAGCTACCCTGTATCCTGCTTGACACCCTGCACCCTCACTACTGTTCCCCAGTAGTTTTCTGCTGTTATTCACTCCCTTCTAGCTCTTCAGGGGGAAGCACTAAGGGGGAGACAATGCCCTGGCCAGTCCTGTAGGCATGGAGGGGTGGTCGTACTTGCTGCTCTTAACAACTCTTACCGAAGACTGGCTGGACTGTGATTAGATTCATCCTGCACATAGTTTGACTCTGAAAGGATTACTATGTAGCTGAGAAGCTGATTTCCTCAATTGTTGTTATATCTTTAAAGAAATGCCATGTAGGATGAGGACTGGTCAATGGTCTGTACATAATGTACTAGCAGACAAATTATTTTGCACTTTTTAAAGTGGCTTAAATGCTGCTGCCTCTGTGCCCAGCTGCAGCTCCTTTCCCCAGGACTTCTGCAGACTACGGGCTAAAGTGGAAGTAACTACCAGGGGCCAGGGGTGGGCGCCGGCGGACTGGGATAGAGAGAAGGGCTGTGGGAGAGGAAGCGGGGCTTGGAGAGGGCGCAAAGGCGTGGGTGGGACACCAAGCTGGGCTCTTTCTCCATGGCGAGCCATCATGGTAGGGGTTGCTCCGGTTGCGGCTGCCTCTAGAGGGCTCATTGCCTTGTCGGAGAGACAGCAGCCTTTGTTCTTGCCCCTGAAAAATACTCCGTGCATCGCAGTTTTTCAATCTGCCCTTTATTTCCACTCAGATCTCCAGCGGCTTGACCTCGAAACCAGAGGTGTGGTGTGTGAGGGGTCTGTATGGCCGCACTGCCATCACCCGTGTACAGCATGCCCTCCCCATCAGGGAGGCAATGGGGATTTGCTCCCTGTGCACCTCCTGCATCCCCTTGGCATCCTTCAACTCCCCGAAGGTTTACAGCCTTAAATGCACTCCACTGCACTTAAAGCCTGCGAACATCTGCTCATACCAACATTTCTTCTGCACAGCTAAGCCATGTGTGTGCTCTGATTCTTTGTTCTGCTCCTCAAGATGGGCACATAAAAATGTAGGTTTCCACAACCAATGCCACAACCAGGTTGTGCATCTGAAAAAAATTTCTGAGCAGAAAAAGGAGAAGCCCAGACAGAATTTGTACTTAATTAATCCCCTGCTTTCTGATAGCTTCCTCAACTGAGGGACCTGTATTTCCAAACGTGTGGAAGATATTAAGGACTGGCTAAGGATCAGTTGCTAAGTATGTACCACATATTTTTAAAGCTTTTTTTTTCCTGTGGGCAGGAGCTTCACCTGCAAAGAAAATTGTGAATATGCTTCTTTAACACTGTTAGCACTCTTTAGTCATTCTTGTGACTTTCTTTGTGAACTACACTGCATTTTTCAGTTTTAGGTTTGATCAGCAGTGGTGTTGCCCAATTTTTTAGCTTTATCTTACTGCAGGATTACTTTGCAAAGCAAGCAACTTAAAATCTGAAGCCCTTTGTTTTGCCTAAATTTTATAAACTTCAAAAACCTCTGGAGTTCATCTGCATTTGGTTTAGACTAGTCAGATGGGATGAGATCATCTCACTTGCTGTACAGCACCTCCTTACATGGAGCTTTTTGCCATCTGCTGCCAAAGGCAACAGAAAGGGTCTTGTTGGCAAGGTCGAAACAGGGACAAGCCATCACTCCCCCAAAAGGCCACATGCTTTAGCAGTGGAGCAAAAATCCCCAGCAAACCCAAGCCATGAGTGTCAAACGCTGTCTGCCAACACAAGTTTGCCAGCACTTACAGCAAACTTATCTGCCCCTCTTGTGAGGAGGGATGTCCACATGCCTTTCATCCCAGTGTGTATAGCCTGTTCCCTCAGGGATATCACCGGTTGGGCCCATTTGTCTCCTCCTTCCAAGGCATGGAAGGAGCTTCTGACAGGGAGCAGTCCCTGCAGTGAGGAATGAAGACAAGACTCTGGCCACTGAAGTTCAATCCTCTGGCATAAATCAGTGAACACTGTTCATAACGACAGCACAAAAAGTCTTTATTGAATCAAGAGTGCGACTCAAAGCAACAGACAAAAATACAAACACCAAACATTAGAAAGGGAACAAACATTAGAGTCGGCAGAGCTGTGTGCCAAATGCCCCAGCACACAACAGGAGACTGTCATGTTGTTGATGGTATTTTGTCATAATTATGTGCAATTTGCTTACAATGTTGTCCAGCACAGATAAAATAATTATCAGTCTTTATTTGGCTTCTTGCTGCACAGTGACTGTTTCAGTCCTGAAACAGTCCTTTTAATCTGCATTCCTTAGTGCCTCCATGGTGAGAGGGTCAATGTTTGTATGGACATAAGCAACTGGACTGTGTATTTCAGAGGCTGCCAGATTGATTTCATGCATTCTTCGAGGACTAATTCTCCAGGCACTGCTCACAATTGCTTTGGTGCCCTTGATTGATAAACTTTGTCTTGCATGTCCATGCTTTGGAAAGCCAATTTGCACATTTACTGCCAATGATTATTCACTCATTATTTTTATTAGGGAACCACACACAGGCCTCTCCTGTAAAGCTGTCCTAGAGGTGCTACACAAACATAAAGCTTTATGATAGTTCTGCCACAAAGGTTTTTCTGGTGTCTAAGAGGTGAACAAGATTACTCTCAGCATTTGCAGCTGCTGCAGGGCTAAAAGGAGAAGGATCCTTTCTGTAAATGGTGCTTTTTATTTGCACAGAGCTCATAGGCAGACACATCTCTTGAGGGAGTAGAGAGGAACACAGTAAAGTCCTCATCAGATAGAACACCTTTCTCCTTTGGGACCACTTGGGATCAGTGTAGATATTTATCAGATAATCTAAGCTCCTCTGCATCATTTCATCTCAGCATCTGGAGATGCCATCAAGTTGTCAGGAATGTGATATTCGCTGTGATTTCAGAACATTGTGTTGACTTTCACTACTTGAAAAGAAAGCTCTACTCAGTCATGATAAGTTTTCTTGTAGAGACTCTACTGATTAAAAAAATTAAAAAGAAAGAACAAAATTCTTTGGATAACAAGGGCCAGCTTTGGCTTCCATAGACTCATGATTATGTTCTAGGAGAGCACACTGTAACCTCTGGGAACAGAGAAGGTACAAGGACAGCTGAAGCCCTCCTGCTAAATCTCATCTGCATGCTTTGTTCTCCAGTACATTCTGCCTGCAGGCTACAAGCAGAGATCTGGCCAGAGCTTGGCTTTGTGTCCGTGATTTGGGGTCTAATGTGACCCTGCAGATTTTTTGCACCTTTCCAGTGGTGCATGGAGGACCAGAGGTGGGCTGCATGCTTCAGCTACCTAGAAGTTGCCTTACTCTGTGATGGAAGCCAAACTCAAAAGAAAGGAAGAGAGAGAGCCCTGACCTGAGAAAGCATGCTCATCCCAGGCTGCCAAACCAGCAGCCTATCAGGACTCACTGAATTCAAGGTTTCTGGAGCTGGGTGCTGCAATATTCATTCCAGTATATGAAGCCCCCTACCAGCTTGGCTTAGGGTTTCCCAGACACCCCAGTGCTTATTCACAGTCACTTCCGCTTTGAATTGCTTTAAGATTCAAACCCTGTGATCACATCCCACAGCTTTCAATGGATTTGACTGGTCTCAGTCTTCCCACCTGGCTCAGGATGAAATTTTTAATGAAGTTTTAGTAGAATTGGCCCATCCTAGAGAACTGGTTTATTGCCAAACTGGCTATTTCATGTTAAAATGAATTATGCAGCCATGAAGAACATTAATATATGCATATTAAAATAGTCAGATGTTTCCTCTGTGTGTTTTTGATTTTACAATTAATTGAGCATTCATCATTCTTTCCCCTTTAAATGACATCAGGTAAACACAGTATACCTTAAAAGCATTCCAGGCAGCAATGAGACCTGAACTATGTAATATTCCCAGCTAGTGGTGGGCTTTGAGACTATAACCACCAGCTGAGTTTTCATTGCTCTGTTTCAAGATGAAAAACCTATAGATAGCAATTTGTTTTATTTGATACCTTTTATCATAAGAAGAATGCATGAACACATGTATGGACCAGTTTCCTATCAAAGAATGTGTACTGTCTTGCCCCCTGTGTTTCAGTCTCCTGGTCCCAAAGCTTGCAAGTGTCTACAGTATGTCCCCTCTTTTTTATTAGCCTATCAAACCAAGAGGCAGAAGAGTGGCTTTCACAGAAACAGGTCAGTTTACAAGCCTTCAGTATAATGTGAGCTGCTTCAATAAAATACTACAGCAGTGGTTTTGTTCCTTCAGCCTTCATAATTCTTTGGATCAGCTTTTAAGACAGTATTAAAGCCACCACCAAAACAGTGTTCTAGCTACTAAAACAGCTAAAAAGCCTTGTTCAAAACCCATCCTCGCTAGTGCCCAGTTAATATGTTCAGTTTTATAGACTAACTAGTTAAACCTGATTACTGTGAATATAAATTCAGAAACCAATTTAGTTGCCAGGTAGAATATAAGCCACATTATTGGTACAGTTCATAAAATGAATAGCTTCCAGTAATACACTAAAGCCTTCTCCCTCCTCCTGGTGACTGAAATGTTAAAACAGAAACAGTGAGCATTGGAAAGGTTCCCTTCTGGCTCCACATTCGTACAAGGTGATGGAGTTAAGCTTTCTCTGGCAAGCACAGCTCCCTTTCCCTGATGGAAACCTTGTGTTTGGTGCAGAGAAACCACTTGAAAAAAGGGAGTTTGGGTAATTTCATCTCAGTAATTCAATGAGCCTAAGTTGGGACAAACATAAATTTACTGATTTTTCCTAGAAATGTCTCAGTGTTAAATATATTCTATTGGTATCTAGGGTGACTGTGGGTAAAATTTGCTACATACAGTTTTAGTGTGTTTATATGTACATTATATATATATATATATATATAAATTACTTCACAAATTTATTTCTTAGATGCTCCTCTATCAAATGCTTGGCTTCCATTTCTGCAGAATAAAAATGCTAGTTAATACTATAAAATAAGGAAACCATATTCACTTGGATTTCTGGACATCATCCTAAAGCTTATGGATATGATATATGCAGAATGCTAGGTAGTGTTCTGCTTACACTTCAGAGAGCAAAGATTTAATTTTTAATGCTACATAAATGCTCTTTGTCACTATATTCCATATCTTCAAGCATATCAGCATTTCATAAGTGTTGCTAAAACAGTTGCCCAAGGTGCAGCTGAACATCTGGATCACTCTCTTTCCAATTAGGCTGTGTATCCAGCATGGCAGGATTAAATGTGTTCATCCCAAAAAAAATCCTGTTCTGTTTGTTGCTAAAAGGGAAGCAAAAGTTTCCTAAACACTTCAAACTTTTGCTTTGAATTTGTATAACAGGGAAGAATTACCAAGTGCTTCATCCAGGGAAGCTAATGCCCTCTCCCAAAAACTGCTTGGTGGATTGTCTCCAGAGGCCACCGCTTTTCTCCCTGCCAAAACAAAGTGCGAGCACCTAGGATGCAATTACTTCCACTTCAAGGAAGAAGTGTTTTATGCAAACTTTCTACCTAGGACAAGATTTAGTCACTGGTAAATCCTACAGTGAGTCAATGGTCCAACAATGGATGGGTCAGAGGGTCCAGATGCCTTAAAAAAAAAGTAATAAATCACCTAGACAAGAAAAAAAAAAAAAAAAGGCAGTAAATGGACTGAGCTCTGAGCATTCACACAAATATACTTAGAATAACACCATCCTATACAAAACAGTATGATTAAAGGTATTTCACAGCTTCATTCAAATTTTGGCCATAGCTCTGGATTTGAGAAGGTACTGGCACCTGGCATTTCTGCAAAAATAGCTTGCCAAAAATATCCTCCCACCTTGCTGAGTTTCCCTATCCCTGAAAAAACAACTGTGTGTCCCTTGCATACATATGTTATAAAAGAGTATAAGCCAGTTAAAAACCACTCTCTACCAGGTGTCAGACCTAAGACATGTCTATTTTTCTATACAAAAGCTATTACAGACTACCTGCCAAGTATTTTTTTAGTTTCTGTAAGATTTTTAAATATTATTCAGAACAGACTTGCTAGACTATCTCTTTTCCACTAATATTTGTTGCAAAGAGAATCCAGCCATGTCAGAGCACTCTGCATACTGAGGAGCCACATCCACATGTTCTGCATGGCCTGGCTTCCTGGTGCCAGGTAGAGTGACTCATCCATAGGAAGAGTACAAAAGTGCAGGAATGAAATCCATCAGGCCAAGGCAGCAGCCACATTTTGCAGATTTTTGTCTTCATATTTGGTCTCCAGGCTTTTCAGTACATTGCCTAACAGGAATAACTCTGTGTAGAATACCCTTAGGACAGCAAAGAACAGGTTTCCTTGCACAGGGAACGTTTTCATAGCACTTTAAAACTTCCATCAGAAATTATTTGTCTCAATACATCGATGTGATTAACTTAGTCGTGGTAAGTGATTTGACCCACAAATGCCAACCAATGAAAAATGCCTGTTATTCTCTGCATTCTCTCACCCTGACACATTATCAACAGGTAATAAACTATTTTACTCCTGTTTTCACTTTAACAAATGTCCCTTAGAGCATCATTTCAGCTGTTTCAAAAGAACCACTTAGAGTAGATATCTGAAAGTAACTTAATGACTATAAAAGCTTCATTAACCCAGACTTGATTCACATCAGCATTTCAAAAGGGAGTCCCTTTTCACTTTGAAATGTTCTTCCAGTCTATCAACTTTTACATCACTCTCAAAGGCTGGCTCTAAGTCAACAGCTTAATTTCCCAAGTCAAGTAGCAGTACATTCATTTATGCTACTGTATTGGGGCAGTTTGCACTGGAAAGCCATATATTTGAAAGAGTGCAGACAACAAGTTGACAATAAATTGTCCCTGAATACTAAGCGTGCACACACACACACACACAGACACACACACACACACAGACACACACAGAGGAGACAAAGGAAGAAAGCACTTTGCAAATAATAGGATTGAAAGCAATAAACACTTACAGCATTCGTGCCCATTTAAAAGGACAGATGGAGCTGTTTGGGCCTATCAGGTCAGTAATCCACAAACTAAGAAGGATTTATGTGATAGACTGTAATGGCTTAAATCCACTTTAAGAGGAAAGGTTACCATAACTTGGAACAATGTTCAGTATATTCAGGGCGCTGATGTGGTAAATAAGAATTAACACAGTTATTTAAAAATCAAACGAGCAGGTGAAATAACAGGTTTTTAAATGCTCTCTTCCACTGATCTTCAAACTACCTATGCCTTAATACCAGATGTCACAACAGTGAGTCAGAGGCAGGCTGGCAGAGCAGCCTTTCCCTGGGGAGCAGTGCAGGGCCCAACCTGCCTTCTCTCCCCAGTTTGAGAAAACCAAATGGGCAACCTTGGGATATAATGGTTTTTCACATGCTTTTTCTTTCCCCCTTAGTTGACCTCTCAGCAATCCCTGACCTTTCAAAGGCCCTCACCTGCCATGAAGCAGCGTAACCCCAGCATAAAGGAAGCTGCCTGGGTGCTGATTCCCTGAAGGAAAGAGGCAATGGCTTCCACCTGGTCAGAGTGGAATATCTTCACCTAGTTTGGTACAGGAGCAGGATGGGCAGGGTTTTTGAAGATTTTCCTTCTTCTGTTTGCTCGTTAGTTTGGCAGCTTGATCTTGGGTTAGGCAAATATGTGACAGAGATTTCATGTATTCCTTTATGACCAAGCAGGAGCAGAATTTCTTGGGTGCATTATGAATCTGATTTGATGAGGTAGGCATTTATTTTATTGCTCTATCTGGGTGGGAGTACCTACAAACTGTAGTGAATATGAGTTAAAGCTCTCTTCTACTTTGCTGGGTAGTTGTCTGTTTTTGTATTCTCTTCTAAAGAGCCTTTCCTGTTTACAGATTCTTGGCTGTGGCCTCCTTAGATTTTCCTACCCCATTTCTTAAATTTCATTTATTCCTCAAACTATTTTTTTCCTTCTAACTACATAACATATTTGAAAACTTCTATACTGCAGTCAGGTCAGCAGTAGTTTCCTTTCTTTCTCTGACCATGCAATAGTTGTTATGACTGCATCTGTCAATATTGTTACAAGGCACTAGCTGTAGAAGGTATGCCCTTCCAAGCTAACAAGAGAAGTATATTTAATGGTGTTTAAAAGCTCAAGGAGGTATGAGGAATACAACCAGCACCTCTTACAGAGAGGCATTTCCCCTCATGCAGAGCAGTGGGCACATTCTCCAACAATCTGGTTGAACCAGCTCTTTTCAACTTTGAACCCAGAGAGCAAAGCTCAAAGTACTCCTCTTCCTCTTGTTGCTGAGTAAAGTTAAGTGGGTGATGTCTGAGGCACTCAGGATCCCATTGGGTGTCTCATTGAAATTGATGAACAGTTGCAGAGAAAAACAGAAAAGCCCCAGGGAATGCTGTGAGCTGCTCACCACACATTCATATTGCTTCTTCTCAAGTTCTGCCTGCAGCCCTGGAAAGTACATGGTTAAACACACTGAGCTATAGTTTTCTCTTTCTTTCAAGAAGTTCAAAAGACACCCACCAGCAGCAGAAATTTGTGGGAGCTGAACAAAGGGAGGGTGCTAGGAGTTAACTGCTTGGGGTTGGTTCTGCATGCTTGTTCTCCCGATGTAAGATATAAGCAGCTTGAAACATGGAGGGGGGGGTTAATTGAAATGTGTTCTTTTTTAAATATATGTATATACAAATGGAGCCTAGCCTGTTCTGAAACATGTTTAAATTAGGGAAAAATGAAGTCCTGGACTTCAGTGTGAATTTGATTGTTTATTCTATTTGGATACAGTAAGACGGGAGGGGGAAGGAGAAATAATGGTAATTTAATTGGTCAGATGCTTTCTATAAAGATGATACCCCACTTTTAAATGTTCATTCTATTGTTTTTTATTCAGTCCTTCTTTCTGTGTCTTTAGATAAAAAATAATACCTGCTTAGGAAGATGGGAGGGGAAGAACCTTTCAGGTGCCAAGAGAACTTTCATTATTTCCAAACACAGAAGTTTTGTAGATGATGCTTTATTCTCTCACTCTGCTGAACAAAAGGTCAGGGGCAGCATCTTTGAATGTATGAAGCTGCTTCTCAATTTCTAACACGCTGTCATTCTTTTTCCCACTGAACAATGAAGAAAAGTCCTACATAGAAAAGCTGAAGAGAAGAAAGGGTTGGGGGGGTTTAGCAGTTCAACATACCTGGCATTCTTAGTTGTTCAGTAGAGAATCTGAGCAGGTATTTAACTTAGCCTCAGAATTAAAGGCATGATTAAATAATCTTTTAAATTGGGATTACAGCTGAATGTGAAGAAGGTTTTCTGACAGACATAGGAAGAGGAAGAAATAATTTTGATTTGAGATGATAAATATTTAAACAGAAAATCATAGAATTAAGGACTAAAAAGAACCACTTGTGGTGAAGAGTTGTCTTGATTGGCCTGAAACAAGGAGATATTTTCAATTTGAATTTTCTGAATAATTTTTAAATACATTTTGATAGTAATTTTAAATAGATAAATTGTTTTCTGCTTGAAAAGCAAAATAACCTCACTATCAAAAGTGTATAAGTATGATTTTTTTTTTTACCTTTTTCGCATGTATCTCATGCACCCCTAGCCAATTACAGCTATTTTTAAGAATAAACATTTTGGTAAAATTGACCTGAATTCCAAATAACTCCCTATAGAATCTTCCTCATTTCAAAGAAAAATTGTGTCCAGCTATGATCTGGATGTTGTAGGAAACATTAACAACACTTTACCTCTATAAACTGCTGCCCTGCACAATCCTTCAAATGTCAGGGTATATCCTGGCTTAGAAAAGTTATTCCAGCAAATGGATAACTGAGTGATTGGAACAGCAAGAGAGGCTGTTGGTGTCAGCAGTAAGGCACCAGTCTGTGATGGTGGAGCAAGGGAATGTTTGAATGGAGCTATTTGTCATGTACTAATGCAGTGATGAACACAGAAGTCTGGATAAGGCTGAAGGTCAAATTTCTCAAGTGTACAAGGGGTATATGTTCACTGACTGTGGGAGATTGAACATCACTATGCAGGCAAAAGGGTCTTGTGATGAGGTAAGTCAGAAGCAACAATGGCAGAAATATCAAACGTTCTCAGGGGAACTGCTGACCCCATTGAACTGGCCAGGAACTTTGTCATTTGAGGTACTCCACTGCCTTTCTCTGTGTTATGGGACACAGGGTACTTCTGGGTTTGCATGTCAAAGTGTGCCTCACAGTTGCAAACCGAATAGGAACTTACCTAGGAGTGCATTCTGTTTTCTTCTTTGCCTGTGTTCACTCCCCTGCCCAAGCACAGGCTGTTTCACACAGAAGCTCAGCTATGAGGGATGTCAAACCTCATCATATCCTAACAGGTCCCTGTCTGGGTCACAAAGAGATAAAAATATTCTGACATACTATCGTAGAATGTTGTCTCCCTAGTGGTTAGGAGCTGTGGAACCATGAGTCTCTCCCTTCTGCCCCTGTGCAGGATTCCCCAGGTGGTCTTGCCCCACAGGCAAGTCTTCTACAGTACCAGATCAACAGCAAGAAAATGAACTCTTCGTTGATTATCTCACGTTTATGAATGCATTCAAAGTTTCCATATGTGAGGGGCAGATTATTTTAATCATGAAACTTTAAGCTGCTATTTATAACAACTAGAGCTACATCTGGTGCCTCTGAGCTCAGGCCCTTCATGTCTTTACTTGCTGCAGAATATTAGGATTTCCATACCCTTTGAGCCAAAGACTGTGATACCTTGTGAGTCCCTCAGACTACAAACACTTATAGATTCCTCCTGACCATGCAGATATCCTAAAACAATCAGTGGTAGAGAGGAAAACAAGTAGGGAAAATTGACTTTAGGTGTTTTGCCTTGCCAGAATATTTTTTTCCCCCCAAGGTGTCATGGGGGCAGAATGATAAAAGTTCCCTTCAACAGCTGACAACCCACTTGACTTTGCAGCATATTGCTGATGGATCCTTTGCATAGTCACTGGAGTTGTTTTAATCTCTGTTTTAATTCAAACTGACCAAAGATGTTCCAGCAGCTTGCCTGGAGCCTAGAAATAGGAGCTCCACAGCCAAGAATTCAGGTTTTATCACAAACTGACCTGAGGGTGTTTATCAGTGCATAGCTTATGTTTATCAAGTATTTCAGGCTTTGTTTGTGCCTTCTAATTAAATCAAGCCAACATAATCACACAATCAACATCATAAAAATCAGGTCAACGTACGCTATTCATAAATTATCACAAAGCATCTGTCGCATGCTTAATCTGCTTTTTAAAGTGGGGGGCTGCCTTTGCTTAAGCCTGTGTCTTAAGCTACTGCTTTAGCCCCCTGTTGTTTGACAGTGTGTGATGGGAAGGCAAGATTACTTATGCTTGTATGTACAATATGCAGTGTAGAAGCAGCTGACTCATTATCAAGCAGGATCTCTAAACAAGTTGTTTTAATGTTGGAATTGAAAAACTAGGATTCACAGTAGCAGCTCTCTACATTTTGAAAGATAGAACAGAGGTGGGGGTTAAGGAATTGTTCACTCTTTGGTCTGCAATTGTCATGTAGCATTTTAGGACGCAGAATTCTGTGTGTTGCTGAACTTAGTACATGTCCCTCCTTCTCTCAAAATAAACAGTACAATTTCCCTCTTTACTTTGCCTGCTGCAGCCATGGTAAAGATGAAATTCTGGGAAAAACTCTGCTTTATGTTGCATGCACTGTTAAGGCGGAAGACACAGTAAAAACCATGTATCTGTCAACCTTTAGCCAGTGTACCTGTATGAGCTACCAAAACCTCGGAGGTAGACAACTGTAGAATATAGAACACCAGTTCTTTCTCCTCCAATATCAAGTGATGATATAGAATAGCAAATAAAGCTTTCACTCCAGCCTCAAACTCTTGGAGCAGCAGCAGGAAGGGGGCAATAACTGAGAAGGTCACTGTTGTAAAGAACACTTTTGGCAATGTCTCCTGTTCTAAGCAGTCTAGCTCAGGCAATCAGACACTAGAGAGTACTGCATTTCACCAACTATCCAGGCTGGGCCTTCATCACAAACATCTGAACCAGCACCATTAACAAGCAGCCAAGAGATCATCAGTTGGTCCACACCAATTTGTCTTTTGCATACCTCCATAAGTATAAACTGAGAGCTGATTTTAATTGTCTTCATAGAATTCTTCTTTGGTGTCCCAAACAGCATCTAACAATAGTGGGCCTGTTCTTTCTGGTGAATGGCACTATCACTTTAACTTCACATCGCCTTCATTGTCCAGGCCTGATTCCCCTGAGAACATACACGACTGCTCTACAATGAAACAGGATCAAGCAAAATGTTACCAGGACTGGGAATTGCTATGTTCACAGTAATGCTTTTTGTACTCAATATTCTGCTTTAACAGTGGAAAAAGCAGGCAGCCAGCTTCCGTAAGGGCTGTGACAATGGACCTGTCAGTCACCTCAACATTTTTATTCTGATAAAATGGGTTTGTTCAAATCTTCTAGGGACTTCTTTCTCTGCAGTTGCATATATTTGCATAGTGATTCTCAGATAAGTACATGCCAATAGCCACTTCTATGAACAGATGTTGACAGAAGTATCAACAGAAGTATCAGAGGTACGTGAACAACGACGTCTTTTTGCATGCACAGAGAGAAATGCATAATCTAGTAGTATGTTGGAAATTTGTTAGTTCTGCCTTCCAACATGTCTATCAAGTCACTGCATGCTAATCAGTCTTTGCAGAAGTATTGATGCTTCTCAGTAATATCAAGCAAGAATTTAGAATAAGAAAGGGAGAACCAGGAGAGATGTGCTACAGTAATACTGGTAATAGAGACAATGGATGCATATTTTATGACATTTTATTAAAGAAAAGCAACATTCAATTTAAAATGCTGTATTTGTCAAACAGTGCAGTGATTGAATATGTTCTTAGTTGTTATCATAACAATAATGTAGCAAATATTGAAATAATTACCTAAAACTTCAGTTAGTATAGGCTGTTTTAATAAGAAGTATCAATGAATCCATGTCCAATGAATTGGCTATCTAAATCTCCCTTGCAGGTTGGTGTTATCAAGATGAAGTCTGTGAACAGGGACATTTAATAGCTGTCACAGGCCAGGATAACAGAATGAAAAGAGAACAAGTTTTAAATAAAGACCCAGCATACTTCATGCAGCAAAAATACTTATCTAAAAACTAGTGATAACCTACTTTGCTGATGATAGAAGCAAAGAAGGCTTTTATATTTCCAGATATTAATATATTTTTCAGGCCGAAATGACATTATGCAGTATGTAGCCCAAACTCAGAATTAGGGAAGAGAAATGCCTTTAATTCTCTCTGTTTCTGTTCCTCCTCTGTTATTCTGAAGCAGGTAAAGAGTGCTAACCCTGCAATAGCTCGGTTTCTATAACTAAATACAAAATCTGAGATGCATTTGGACTATGAAATTTTTTTTCAGGTTTCTATTGTGACCAATTTGAAATCTACCCACTTTTAATTTTATTTCTCATTGCTGTTTTTTTTAAGGTCGCCCATATCTAGTATTCTCTGAACTTTTTTGTTTCATCAGAGTATGAGATACTGAAACTTTTGTTTCTCCTTTTTTAATACTTGCTTTTGGTTTTGATTCGTGAAAAAAAATCAAATTTTCCATTCCTAGAAACAGTTTATTAATACTTTCTTCTTCTTTTTAACATGGCAAATCATTTGAGGCAGACCCTTGCTCATCTGGAACTCTTTTGTTGCTGACAGGAAGCAGACTTGATGAGAGCATGCTAAAAAGGAAGCAGAAGGGCAAAAAGAAGAGGAAGGGAAAATTAAATATTCAGTCCTTGAAGATTTGTACTTTAAAGAGTCAGGTCCAGAAGTCCTGTCCTGAAGGTTAATTTAACTACTCCAAACATATGTTGAGAGTTGCCAGCACAGGCAACCTTTTCCTAATGATCATAAAGGTATTTTCTTTTAATGCTAAAATGGGTTTCCACATGATGCTCTGAATAATTGCCTGAATTTTTGTCCCAATTTGACAGTCTTTGTGTTTTGGGGGTGAGAGGAAGGAGACATACACAGTCACACAAAATTCTCAGGTATAAAATCCCAGTCTGCTTTTATTCCCCTTTTTACTAAATATGAGAGGACCCATTTACAAAAATACTTGCTGTAGAGCTACAACAAATTTTCCTAGATGTCATAGCTAGAACAGAAAAGTAGAGTGAATAGCTACTTCACCAGAGTGTGTCTGCCCCTACTTCACCATGGGTCTGCCTAATAATTAGATATTTGTGGGAGCCTGTATCTGAAATGGCCTGTAATTTCCCTTGCAGCTCTCTACATAGAGATCTCATGCATTTCCTACTTGCAGACAGAGAGTGGTAAAGGCTTTCTCTCTAGTTCTTTATTATGGGCATTTTTTATGATACAAGTTCATATTGTTGTCCCCAAATCTTACTAGAAGTCATACTTCATGGAATGTTAATCAGCTGAATTGGTTAACATCATACCTGCCTTCCCATTTCAGAAAACTTCACCAGGAGTGATTTCTATCATTCTTTTGCAAGAATTTCTCACAGGCTGAAATTTTATCTTAGTGACTTTGGCCTCTTTCAGAGATGCAAGATTCCCTTGACACTGCTGTAGAAATGTCACTACTAACATTAGATTCCAGTCCATGTTCTTCTTTCTATCTGCTTGAGGTTTCAGTCTTCTTCCTATATCTGAAAACAATAAAATTGAAATTGGCCATGGAGATTTTGAAAAATTTTCTTTTAATATGATTGTTTTTATTGGTTGCCACCATTTATTGTAATACCTGGATAAACCTTGAATACCTCGATTTTCTTTAGTTCTCACTGTGTATTTCCCCCTCAGTAAGATGCTGAGAGGCTTTGACAGCATTTACAAGCTTGTAGTTGGCACAGTCGCAAAAAAAAAAAAGGAAATACTTGAGCTCTTGTAATTATATAGGTGCTAATTTATTAATTGCTGAGAATATTATACTGTGAACTGGCTTTTTTGTGAGATGCTTAGCAGTAACTATGGCATAGGCTTAAAACAGAATCCCAAAACTTAACTTAGAGACCATCTCTGCTGCTGCCATTAGATTACTCAACTACAGTGACTCTGTTCTGTAATACAGTGCTTGTTCTACCAGGTTTTAGAGGACCGACTGTCCTGCTCATCAGCAAGGCAGTGATGGATAGATGTGCTAGGTTGCTTAGTAAAATCATAGCGAAACATTCAGACCGACGATGTAAGCTTCTAGATCTTGAAGTTTATAGAGTTGCAACACCTTCCTTTGCCAGGGCTCTTGTAAATATTCTGTATTTTAGTATATTTGAAGTGCAGCTGTGTGCATCCTTACACTCATTGAGTTAGCTTTACTTTCCAGGTTTCATTTACATGTTCTGAGTATCAATTCAGTTTTCATTTTAGAAAGTGACTAAACTATAAAGATGCCAGTCTTTGTAGCAGAGATTTGGTAAACAGAGATGTATCTAGAGGGCTATTTATCTGACCCAAACTCATATTAGATGAAGCAAGTTGCATTAAGAGATGGCAAAAAAAGTCCATGGGTCTCCATAACATAAGAAACAGCTAGAAGGAAACCATGACAAACTACAGAGGAAAAGCTGTATGAAGGAGACTTTGAGCCTTTGCCATAGTCTGACTTTATCAAGGATTCAGGGGAATCACAAGGGCAATAACTTACCTGTACATTTCTCATCCGTGTTGTTTCTGGTTAACTTCTTCAGTAATTATGTTCTGATAAGCAGAGGATTAAACAGTCAAGAATAGAGCTAAAGTCATCTTAAGACTTGTTGAAGATGCTAAAACATGAAATGGTTACTTTGGAGTACAGTGAGTCTGAGCTGGCTGATGTCAAGAAGTGATATTTAGTAGGTTCTACCAAAAATATGTATGTGCGTAGCTATTCAGTATTTTTAAATGCTTGAAAATCAGGGGTTCAGAAGTCTGGTCTCTGGAACTATTAGTCTGATTAACCTATTTTTCTTCTGATAAAAATAAAGGCACTTTTTGGCTGGGTTCTCTATAACCAATTGAAAAGCCTACTTAATTCTGCTTCTATTTTTATATCTTATTTGTCACCAGCTAATGAGCAGTGCAAAGTATCAGTTGCTGAAGCATGTGGTTTGAGAAGCACTGGATTCACTGGGCACTGATTACTGAAACAGAAGTTACTTGGTAAAGCTCCAAGAATCAGCTGAAACTTAGTTTTGAGTGTTGTTAGAACCACTTCCACATGTTAGCCTATGAATCAAAGGAGATATCATTACTGTCTCTTCAACAATGTTTTACAAAAAATATCCTTAGGCCTTTACCAGTTATGCTTAGTGACAATGGGAAAATAACAAGCTGATTAAAACTCTAGTCTTTTATGCTCTATTTATTGGGAGGTTTTAACCAAGCATCTGAAAGTTCCATGTAAGTTTTTAGGACTCTATGCACACAGGAAAGACATGATCCTGACACAGAGTCAACAATTGAATGTAAGAGGCAAAAGGTAAAAATGAGAAAGGAGGAAGCACTGACAGCATCACATAGAGGGGGTTTTTTGTTTGTTAAAATTACTGCTAAGGTAGACATGTCTGTTTGTTTGTTTAAGAAAGCAAAAGAAAGTTTTGTAATGATGGATGAAAAACAGAACAATGAGGTAACTCAAGCCGTAGATTGGTGAAAGTGGAAAACTTCATCTGACAATGTTGCAGCACAATAATAGAAAAGGTTGTATGTTTCAAGGAAAAAAACTAGTCACACATCTATTTTTCTAAGTACCATCCTAAATTCATCCTTGTTCTGCAGAACAGTGGAAGTAGGTATGACTGAAGTGAGTGCTGCAATGAATAAGAGTTCTGCTGAAGTTTGCAAAGGTCTCATCAAATTGCCACTCCACCCTATGCATCTTCTGCTCAAACTTGGGACTATTAAAGAATCCCCTGTAACTAAAAGAAGTAGCATTTTGCCTATTACAATGCAAGTGGTGCTTTAGACTAGGTAAATACTTCCTAGTTCTTAACATGATATTTAAGACTGCAATTCCCTTTTCACACTTTATAATTTAGGTATTAATCTTTGACTCATCCCTGACATTCTCCTTTACACCTACAAGTACTTTGGTGTACAGTATGTTTTGGAATTTAACAAAATTAGATATACTGCACTTTGCCAGAGAATGACTAGAGATAGAGTACTTTTTTCCAAAGCTAGCCAAGTTTTATTAAAAACACTTTTGCAGCCTTAGCAAGACCATGTGTGTCAGGGCAGCTATTGCACCATAACACAAGGGGTTTACATCCATTGGAGATGAATAAACTGTGCAGATAGGAGAAATGTTTTTAACCTATCACTAAATTTTGATTTAATACCTTTCTTGTGTGTACATCTGTGTATGTATGTATCTTCTCCCTCTAGAAGTTTTATGCTACAAGTATTTCAGATAGGAAGAGTTCTACTTTATCTATTTCATGGATGAGCATTCTGTATTTCAGGATCTCTCCCATTATTTCCCATTATTTAGTGACCTGTAAGACACTGATCAAAGAACTGTCTCATTTTTGTTTTTCTTTTCCAAATTGATTGTGTATTTGCTAGTGGAAATCCAAGAAATTTAGATGCTGTGCAGCACGTCAACAGCATCTGTTGGGAGCCAGAAGCTGACGTTGGCTTCCTAATGCGCAATTGCACTTATGTCATAGCTGCTAACCCCTGCTGTAAAGCAGAGGTGGATGTGTGGCAGAGATCAAGACTTCAAACACTTGTCCTACCTGTAATTTGGGTTCCATTCTGCGTGCTGGAGCCAGAACAGCTATGTCCTGGAGGAAATAGCTCTCTGTGCTGTTTATGCTGCTGGCATTTAGCTTGATGGTTTTTGTTTGCTTGTTTTTTCCCTTATCATCATCACACGTTAGTATCCTGAATCTCATGTTGTTGGGGTTTTGTGCATGAAGGAAAAACAGAAACTGAAAAAATCGCAGAAAGGATGAAATGTAAAAACATTAATCTCAGAAGAACACTGACAATGAAGAAAATCTTGAGAAGAGGGTGAAAGATGGTGTTGGATGTATCTTACTGAAATGTACGGAGCACTTAGGTATTGTGCTGGTGAGTTGAAACAATGGCAAGACCCAGAAAGACTGCCCTGCTGTCCCACTAATGGTAATGGTCTGTCCTTTTATCATGCTCTCTGTTATTCCCATTTGCTTCCATGGAGCAAGGAAGCTCTTATTCTATCAGCTTTTGCTACTGAATTCAATGAGAAAATATTCAGATGGTAAATTCTTTCAGGCAGGGATTATTTCTTCATTGCCTGCCACAGTGGGACTTCTGAGTCATGACTGCAGACATTAGGGACCAAGGCAAATTATGAGGAAGAATAGTAATGGAATAGCACAAATTGGAAATGATTTATTTCCTGAAGATTGTTTAAAGCAGATGTACACAATGCTTAGTTGAATCTCTCAGCAAAATCCAGATCTGCAATGAATAGAGGAATGAAATGCAGCTGGGATGGAGCTGTCCCTTCTAACCACAGCAGAAGGAATGCATTCAGTTAATTACATCTTGGATATATATTCTTCTCTATCCCAGGTCATGACTGGGCTCCTTCTCCCAGCCAGCTCTAGGTTTAGACAGGGCAGAGTTTCACAGCAAAGCAGACTGCTGGCAAGGAAGGGAGCCTGTAAAACAGCAGTGGCTATAGAACTCTTTGCCAGAGCTGTTTCAGTTGTTTGCTTTGCCAAGCAGCTGCTGCCAGGGAGTTTCAGTTCCTTCCAGAAACAGCAGTTGCCGCCCCTCTAATTCCCCCAGAAGCAGTGGAGACACAAATTCAGCTTTTGTGGCAGAAGAAAACCCAGTGCCCAAGGGGCTTTTGGCTCCCACTTTTGGGAGAGCAGCATTTGATGTTGCCTTGCAGAGGGGCAACTCAAGCCACTCTATTTCACTAGCCAAGGTTTAACTTTTAACAGGTTCAGAGCATTTATTAGTCACACCAACTTGAACAGACATTTCTCTGGTTACTCTTAAATAAATAATCTTTTTCTAAGGGGGAAGGGTGGATCTTTCCACTCTGATTGCCTGTCCTCTTCCAGTCCTATCTTATCCCTTTGGAGTCTACTGCTGAACCTTGCTTCCACCATTCACCAGCTGGATTTGGTGAATGTGATTTATAGGGACAAATCTAAGTGGTGTTGACAGACATCCTCAGAGAGAGATGACAAGAATTCTATGACTAGATGATGGGAATTTGTTTATTACAGAAACATATATGAGTTGTAAGAGTAAAAAAGTCACAGATATGAAAATGGAAGGACATCTTATTGGAATAATAGCTGCAATAGTCCTGTTGTGCACCTAGGGAGGAATAACCCCATGCATTAGTACAGGTTAAGGATTGATCTACTGGAAAGCAGCTCTGCAGAGAAGGACCTGGAGGTCCTGGTGGACAACAAGCTGTCCATGAGCCAGCAGTGTGTCCTTGCAGCCAAGAAGACCATTGGTATCCTGGGGTACATTAGGAAGAGCATTGCCAGTGGGTCAACAGAGGTGATCCTCCCGCCCTACTCAGCCCTGGTGAGGCCATATCCGGAGTGCTGTGTCCAGTTCTGGGCTCCTCAGGACAAGAAAGACATGGAACTCCGGGAGTGAATCCAGTGGAGAGCTATGAAAAGGGGGACAGGAGCATCTCTTCTATGTAGAAACACTGAGAGAGCTGGGCCCCATTTATCTGGGAGAAGAGATGACTCCAGATGGAAACATGGGAAGTGTCACTTCAATATGAGGAAAAAATTGATTACTTTGAAGGTGACAGAGCACCGGAACAGACTGCCCAGAGAAGCTGCTGAATCTCCCTCTCTGGAGATATTCAAAACCTGCCTGGACATGATCCTGCACAACCTGCTCTAGGCAAGCCTGCTTCAGCCACTAGCTTGGACCAGATTTTGTAATACAAGTAGGTGGTGATTTTTTTACCAATAATGACAATATTTGTCACAATTCCCCAGAGCATTGGGAAATCCAGTGGATTATTACTTAGTAAAAAATCTTCGCAGAAGACAGACAGGGCTTGAAGAGCAGAGTGTTTGAGGGGCTAGACAAATAGTTATTTTAAGCATCTCAAATGTATTTCTTCATTATGGAGACAGTGATCAATTGTGTTCTTCAAAGGTTCTCACATTTCAGAGTCTCAAGGTAGCTTTCTAGTCACCTACAGAGGACTATAGTTCTCCCCACGGCGAAGTGACTGAATACATTATTTCTACATGACACATTCTAGTTACACCATCTTCCTCAATTATTCATGATATGCATCAGTGGCAAAAAGGGGGAAAAATTACAATTTGCAGCAGAACAATTGGGAGATTTTAAGAAAAGAAATTCTAATTGTAAGAGTCTTGTAACACTAGGAACACCTACCAGAGAGGTTGTGCTGTCTTTCAAGGGAAGATTTGAACTGTGGGTTAGAGAAACACCAGTGAAGAATGAGCTTGGTAAAGTTATTTCTGCTGTGGTGCACAGGGAATAGAGAATTTCTTGAGTCTCCTTCTGCTTTGCATTTCTGTGAACCTGGGCTTTTGTTGTTGTTTGCTGCATGTTTATTATCTATCCCACTATACTCTTTCCCATTTAAACTGCAACTCTGCATTAAGTACTGCCTTCAAAGACCTTTCCTTCTTCAGTAATCTTTTTCCTGAAGAGCACACTACATCTCTCTTTTATTAAACACACACTATTCGTATGTTCCAGTCCTCACTTCCTCAGGCTTTTAGAGTTGTTTCCAGCAAATTGTGTTTTCTCATAGGCTTCAGGCATTGAGAGAAAAATTACAGCCTAGAAGTTAAAGTTTGCATAACTAAAAAAATGTTAATGTCTCCCAATATGCAGTATTCCCAAGGGGCTTGCAGAAGATGGGCAATAAAACCCAGATTGATTTCAGTAATGCCAACATTTGGCTAGAGGAGCCTGTCATACACATTAGAGATGTTATATGCTATGGATACTGTTCAGCTAGTCTCTTTCCTTAGGGATGCTCTAATTCAGTTATACACCATATCCTATTTTCATGCTAAACCACATACAGAGCATTTTTACAAGGGTATGTAGTTCTAGGACAAGGGGGAATGGCTTTAAATTGAAGGAGGGTGGGTTTAAGCATGATAGTAGGAAGAAATACTATGTTTTTAGGGTGATGAAGCACTGGAACAGGTTGCCCAGAGAAGCTGTGTATGCTCCATCCCTAGAAGTGTTCAAGGTTGGATGGGACTTTGAACACCCTGATCTATAGGAAGGTGTCCCTCCCATGGCAGGGGTATTGGAATTAGATGATCTTTAAGGTCCCTTCCAGCCTAGACCATGCTAGGATTCATTCTCCCTTATTTCTACAGCCAGACAACTCATTCTCATTTGTTACGAGACCCACTGAAGCCTCCCTGTGAGTTGCAGATGTTGAACCACCCCAAAGATTCTCACTAAGACTTTGTTTCTGTGGGCTTTTAAGAAAAGAAGTGAGGAATGGAAGACAGGATCACTCTGAAGTAACCTCTGGAGTAATTGTTGTTTGTTGGCTGCTGACGACATACAGAGCTCAGGAAAAGTAGCTTCCCAGCTGAAGTGTCTCCTCTGGTGTGAGAAACTGGAGCAGGAGTCGTGGTGGCTCAATTCAAATTCCACATGTCTCCCTAGTCAAGTCCTGATAAGAAATTTGTTCTCAGATGATTTTGAGGAAAGTTGTTTTAGAACTCTGTGATAAAGTGTGTTTCTTACATGGTTCACGGTTAGAAGCTCTTTTTATTCTAATACTAAAACATCTTGAATACCAATTCCTTGGCAGTCAGTGAATTTAAGTTTAGGACCTATTTCAAAACAGAGATTGGTTTTATCTGTGTGCATTACAGAGCTTGGACTGAACTTCTTATATTTCTGTACCTACACAGATGAAAAATGTAAGCCAAATAAGAAACACATAGAAAACCCCATATCACAGGGCTAAAGGCAGGGTTTTTATAGCATGCTGCAATATTCACTCCATACAGCGATTGTCTCCTCCTTTCTCTAGACTCTATCCTATTCCTTTCTGGCACATTGCTATTTCTACCTGCCCACCACTTGTAGTTCCAGACAGAAAACTAAAGTTAAAAGGAATTGACCATGCCTTTGCAAGGCATTGAAATATTGTCTAAGTGGCTCCTTGACTGGAAAAGTATCTGGTTAGACCTTCATCTAATTCAACCATGTTAGGAGGCTGCAAGCATTTGTCAATGGTCTATGCCTGCTAAAGGACTAGCACAAGGAATATGAAAGAGAGATGATTTACAGGAAGCAGTTGGCAGTGTCTGACTTTAGTCACCATTGTAATGCTGCTGTGCCTACTTACCTCCTCTGCAGAAGTTGTGTTTCCTCTGCACATTCTTTTTGAGGGAGCTCGGGTTGTTAAGCCTGGAGAAATGGAGGCTTGAGGACATCTCGTTGTTCTTTACAACTGCCTGAAAGGAGGTTGTAGTAAAGTGGGCATCAGTCTCTTCTCCCAGGCATATAGCAGCAGGAGAAGAAGAAATGGCCTTCAGCTCCACCAGGGGAGGTTCAGGTTGGACATCACAAAAAATTTCTTCACTAAAATGGTGGTAAAGCATTGGAACAGACTGCTCAGGGAGGTGGTAGGGTCACCATCTGTGGAGGTGTTTGAGAAACGTCTGGACATGGCACTCAGTGCTATGGTTTAGCTGGAGTGGTAGTGTTTGACCAAAAGTTGGACTCAATGATCTTGGAAGTTTTTTCCAACCTTAATGATTCTATAATTCCAAAAGAAATACTGTAAAAAGCATTATCCTAAGTAAATTGGTACTTCTCACTTTCTTCCTCATGCTGGGCATCTTTAAGAGGCATACAATTCTGCATAACTTTTAATGTTTTGTCTAAATCTAGTACTTTTTATAAAGCTTCTCAGCCTAGTCTGTAGGTGATACCTGTTCCTTGCCAACTGGTGATTGTTGCAAGACCTCTTGCTTGCAGAGCACTATGACAAAGAATATAAGAACTCAGGCAACAGCAACCTATCTCTTGAGTTGAATGAAGTGGATCACATACCCACTTGAAATCACTACTTGTGATACCTGGGAGAGACTCTGATAACCTGGGAATTTCTGTTATTGCTGCAGCAATGACAGGGACAGTGTATTAGCACACAATAGCTCTCTTCTTGCCTGACTCATTTATCTAAGTGTTTATAAATTTTTATTTATAAAATCTATATGTTTACATATTATAAAAATATGTATATGATATGTATATTATAAAAAGATGTATATGATCGATATGTTTACATATTATAAAAATAGCTTTATATATTTCTTTAAAGCTGGCCTACTTGAAGCTGAGATGGTTTTTGTGCATGTCTGACTATTTCAAAGAAGGTGACAGAATGAAGACATTATTAGTATGCTTGCATTTAATAATGATTTTACTGTATGGTGCTCAGCTCTGAAATAGCTATAGATAAAAGCTGTAAGGAACAGAGAACAAGTCAGATGATCTGGACAACCAAACAACTGTAAGCAATAACTCTGTTACAGAACAGGGAACTGTTCATAACACAGAGCTGTAAGCAATGGATACATCTCTCCATTCTGAAAAGGAGATTAAAGGAATCCATGTTACTTCTATCTCTTCGTTATTTTCATTTTACTATTTTAAGCTTCAAGTTCAAGTTGACTTAAGTAACTTCTAAAGCTATAAGGGGCTAGGAAGAGGGAGGATTTCTAGATACTGCTTCATAACTTTATAAGCTATTTCTATGACAGGGATTGGACCTTGCAAAAATATTAAATACTGTCACTTTTTCTGGTTTGATAATCAGTGCTTGATTTCTCCTCTCCCTCCTTCTTTTCCAAAGACATTGTAAGTTTTAATACTGGGCATTCCACGACTACAGATATGACTGTTCAGACAAGATATTTTTGGCCTTTGCTAATTTCCACAATTGCTTTTTCAAAATCAATATTTTTTTAATTGGTCACTTGAGCTTTTCAGTGACGTTGAACCTCTGATGCATGTCACTTCAGAAGCATTTTCCAAACATTGTAGGCGTCATGGGGCAATTTTAGCATAAAAAGAAGAGTATAACTAGAGATGGCGGGGGAGCAAATTACATTTTGTATATATAGTATTAAATGCTTCCATTAGTTGCCATAGGGATGGGCAAAGTTGGTCTGAAATGACAGCTTTTCTGATGCTTGATGTGTTTAAAAGGAAAACACTGGGGGGAGGGGTTTTATTGTTATTATTACCCTGGGGTACTTTTATAGGGGAGGGGGAAATATTGAAGTCATATTTCTCAAAAAAGATGCTTGGTGTCTACATTAACAGACCAAGCATCACCTTCGCCTCTCTGCAGAGACACTGACCTCGACAAAACATGCATTTTTGTAGCTTCAGGGCTGTAATTCCACAGCTGCTCAGAGCTCCTCATTTCCTTTTGTTGTGCAACACAGCAGCTATAACCACAACCCCTCCTCCTGAGCAGTGTCTGTAAATCTGCTGCAATCGTAACCCGTCCTGCAATTACTGCTGCGCACACTCCAGTTACAACAGGACTGGCGAGACCTGCAGGCTTTCGGGTTTGCTCGCTCGAACATCCACTTGGCTCAAATACTGGGAATCAATTGAGAGCAAGCCCTGGGTTTAGAGTTACGGTTTGAACTTCCACGTGACCGTGTCAAAAAGCTCAGGGGTGCGAGTCACGTATCGCAGCGTACGTTTTAAGCCTGCAGCCATCTGATGCTAAAGCTGTCATTCATGCCAAGCATGACCAGAAGTAGGATGCCAGCTGTGCAGTTAGCTGGCATTCACATCCCTGGAAATTTTGTGTGGATGGTGCGTGTGCCATACAAGAGACAGTTGCTGGCTTTGCTAACTGAAAATGTAAATGCTTTAGAAATTACTACTACACAATATGCAGATGAGAGTCAATCAAGAGGCTAAATGATACAACTTCGTGTTTCAGGAGGTAGTCCATAAGAGAAGAATCTGCCTCAAAAGGATTGAAACTGAGGCAGCATACTTACTGAGTGTAATCTAAATTCAATTTCCATTGATTTTTAGTAAGTTTTTAAAGAAGCACCATAAAATTATTTTTTTTTAATCTGACTTCTATGCTGTGCCACAAGTACCTTTTTTCTTCATTCTCCCAAGGGCAATGTTTTATTAATATTACTTATCACTCTGTGGAGCAGTGAGCAAACACCAAATGTTATTTTGAGAAGACCACTCATAGATGTTGAAATGTCATTTGTCAGCACTGTTGTTTGCAGTCTGCCTGACACACTGTTGTGTTTGTTCACAGGGATACACCTCACTGATGTGGCTCTAGTGTCTCTAATAATTAGTAAAACTTGGGCAACAGAAAAAGTGTTCAATTTTTCTTTGCAACAGGGTTGACTGAAAAAAAGTGCAACCCACATAAAACACTGGATGGTCCTTGCCTGTAGTGTTTTAGAAATTATCTCTAGTCCGGTGTTCTGTTAAAAGACCTCTTTTGCCAAGCGGGAGAAGAGCTGCATTAGCTGTACCATAGTGCAACGCAAATTTGTTATTAGTCCTACAAATTCCTGCTGAAGGTGCAAAGAAGGATTGCTCAAAGGCAAGAAGAAATTCTTTGAAATCACGAACAACACGAAGTACTCTCCTGAGCCTGCAGTGTATGGTGAAGGAGGAGGAGGATGTGGGCAGAAAGGCATGTCTGAAGAGACAGGAGAACTCATGTAGCCCCCATCAGGCTAATGGAACATGTAGCTCCAATTCATATTCCTCTTTTGAGCCATATTTTGATATCAGACAGAAGTAACTTGACAGCACTGTCGTTTCACTATAATTAAGAAAGAAAGAATTAGGTTTCTCTGGCTTGTTAATGCACTTGTCACTTTTGACCTTGCCTACACCTGCATTATGCAGGATCAAGTTCTTCAAAAAAGCATGGAGAACACAGCAATATGTAGTGACGTATACTTACATATGTAAAATACTCAACTTGTGCACATTAAAAAACTGCATCCAAACTAAGTTAAAGGTATAGGTAAGCTTTGGAATAAGTCCAATAGTGAGGTACAGTAATATTTGTCCAGGAGTTCTCAAGGTACTTGGACAATTTTGACAGTTACATTCACCTATTTCATTACAATTCCTGTAAATACTCCCTTTGTGAAAGATACAGCTCCTCACTAGCTCTAGAGCAACATAGGGTAGGAAACATAAGACAGGTGCCTGTTTTTCCTGAAGCTCTCAATGTTGATCTGTCTTACCAAGGAGGTTAATCTTAAAAAACATAGATCAAACCATAATAGAAAATGATGCAATTTTTGAAGGATAATGCAGTATAAAAACAGGAAAAGAGATTGGGAGCTCCCTACATAAGAAGGACACAGACATATTGGAGCAAGTCTAGAGAAGACCACAAAGATTCTGAGAGGGCTGGAGCACCTCTCCAATGAAAACAAGCTGATAAGGTTGGGGTTGTTCAGCCTGGACAGGAGAAGGCTCCATGGAGACCTCTGAACATAACACTACCTAAAGAGGGCCTGCAGAAGAGACAGAGAGGGACTTTTTACAAGGTCATGTAGTGATAGGACAGGGGGAATTGGCTTTTAGCTTAGAAAGGGGAGGTTTAGATTAGATACTAGGAAAAAAAATCTTTACTGTGAGAGTGGTGAGGTACTGGATGTAGATGACCTATCTCTAAATGTCCAAAGCCAGGCTGGATGCAGCTCTGAGCAACCTGATCTGTTGGAAGGTGTCCCTGCCCATGGCAGGGGGCTTGGAACTAAATGATCTTTAAGGTCCCTTCCAATCCAAACCATTCTATGACTTTGCAGTAAATTATTCAGAGACTGGCATTGATATGTATTATTTATCTATGTATGTACAGTGCCCTATGAATATTAAATCAAATCATGTTATTTGAGAACTACACCTTGTAGATTCATTAATACTTCATAGTTATGTGTTTGCCTCACATAAAGTCAGTTGGCAAAAAGTTACTCGATTTTGTTCTAGCCAGAATGCAAGTCTTAATTGTTTATTGAATGTAAACATGTTACTGTATTTATGTCCAGCTGCTCAGTTACTTTTGAATTGTTTACCCCATTCAAACCACAAAGCAACTAAAACCAGGTTTATGAACGATCTGTTTTCAGTGCAATTTCTCAAATGCCATCAGGAGACTGTAAGCATACAGTTGTTTCCAGTTTCCCAGTGCTAGTTTTCCCTTTCTTTCAAGGAAGGTTAAGACTGAGATAGTACCTGTATTAGTACAAAATAAAGGCATTTCCTCTTACATATTTGTCAAGCCACACTATCTCGTGCAGGAGAATATCTCAAGCTTTGGTGACTGCTCAGTTCCAGGAGGGCACAGAGGATGGATGATTTTGTTGTCTTTGTTTCCAGCAGCTGATTTAGATTCTTTTCAGCTCCTTTGCCAGAACTCCTTGGAAAATGAGCAGGAAGTCAAAAGCAATGTCTCTACTCTCTTAACTGCTGAATGCTGGTGGGGCAGTGAAGGAAGGCTTACCCAAATCATCTATTTTACTAGTTTCCTCCACTTTCCCTGCCACAGATAGCTCTGTGTTTCACTACTTCCACCAAGTTGCCTGTGGGAGTGAACTAGAGAAAGTTCCTTTTCTTCCATTCCTGTGTAGTTTCTTATAGGAAAATAATAATCTGGTCATGTAATTGAAGAAAATTATGAAGGCCTATTAAAGCAGAAGAATTTCTGCCTGTATAAGGACTAGAGGATTAAGCTTTAACGTACATGCTCCCAAATTCTCTCTTCTCTGTTTATCATATAATTATGACTTCAACTTCTCCTCCCTCAAATGAAGGCGTATCAAACTGCCATAGATCATCTTAGAATAGACTTTTACGATGCAGGATAGCTAACCTTTGTTCTCAATGACAGCACTTTAAAGATTTTCTTAACTTGCAACTCCTTGAACTTCTTGTTCATGACGCATGATGCTGGAGCTGCCTCTTTTCAAGCTCATCTCTTCCACATTGGAATCTATGCGATTCTTGCTTTGGACCTAAATAACAAGAATGTGACCCTGATGCTATGACAGCACAAATCAAACCTTCCACTGACCTCAAGAGCCAGACCTACCTTTACATTCTCTTTAATATTACTGGATATTGATAACTTTTATGGCAGAAGCATTAAAAGTAAATACTGCGGCACTGGAAGTACCTTCTTCTGGACATCTCTCTTTAAATTCCTATGGTTTCAGCATAAGGATCCCAAAATGGAGTTGTACAAAATTTGTAGAAACTTCTGAAAGCATCAACGTTAGTCTCTATCCCTTTAAAGGATCGGCAAACCTCATCTGAATATTTTTGTCTTTTACCATTTGTTATGTGCATCATAATATCTGTCTTGCATTACAAATAAGAAATAGAGAACATATTTGTGTCCTAATTTTGCTAGCAATCCTCTTTTTAACATATCTAAGTACAAGACTAATAATTATAATTTTTTAAAAAGCCCATTCTTCACAGCTTAGGGGCTTAAACTTTTATATTCTTCCTTTATTCTGAATGTTTCCCTCAGGAAACAACTCTCTGTAATAATCACCTTGCCTACACTTCTTCAGTCACACATTACATTCTCTCTCCCACTTTCTTTCAGGTTAATATTAGTGTTTGTCAGCAGCAGACTCTTTTTTTCAAGGCTCTGAGTCATTACAGTAACAGTTATGTTCTCAATAGAGAGTTCAGGGTAGGAAAAAAATCTCAGCCCAATGCCTACATGTATCTGACTGTTAGAGAACCAGAAGGCTACTCACTCCTTTCTCACTCCTGTTAAATGCCAAGTGTTTAATTACGTTCCTCTTGAGATTTGGGAGGGTTTTTTGTTGGCTTTCTTTTTCTAATTTGGGAAAAAGTCAAATGTGATGTAGTAGGTTACTAAAGCTCACGATGAGGAATTTTGGCTTCAGATTTTTCCTAAGTGTGACAGGTTTTTTCCAAGTATCTCTTTGGCAGAGTTCGATTGGTTGGTATTATGGTCTAGCTCACAAAGCACTCAGTCTCTGTCTAGTCCTATATAGATATCTGCGTATGTTACAAAATCACCCTTTATCCTAAACAGGGATCTATGCTGATAAGAGGTCCCAGTCAATAGCAGAGGTTTTGCAAGTTTGCCTTCAGGCCTTGACAGAGCACAGGAGAAACATTCAGAGATCTAGAGAGTACAGTTTCTGGTTCTGGCTACTGCTGTCCTTCCTTGCCCTGTCCCCTGAGATGCTCTGCTGTTCTTTGGAAAACAAGTCAGAGTACACATCACAATGGACCGTGCATTAGCACAAGAGCTGTGCAGAACTTTCCCACTGAGCCTCAGGGGTATGTGAAGCCTGATCTGGAGATCATGCTTAAAACAGATCTGTTTCACCTGCACATTTTTCTAGACATGTAGGCTTTTCAACTGAACTGGATGTACTGGATTTCTGTTTCTGAGAGTTGAGCTCTTCCTGGACTGTGGGTCAAATCTGAGCCCTCACTACCATCCTAGAGATTTTCTAATCTGGCAGGCAAGGATTTCCCTCATGGTGATAAATGCTACAGAAGTATGTAAATATATAGGCGCTGTTACCTTTCTTGTTGCTAAGTGCTCCCTAGTCGGAGAGAGCAGTTGTCAGAAATGCTGCACTGAAATTTAAAATAAACTGTAAATCCCTGAGATGGATGAAAGTATCAAGATGGATGATCTTGCAATGGTCAGGAGAAAGGCTGCTGGTGATTTTGATGACTTTGCTTGCCAGTCATTGTGAAAATGACAATGCACATTGAAATGGACATAGCAAAGAAGATCAGGATACATCAAAGGGTAAAGGAGAGGTGCTATAAAACATTCTCCAACATGCAAGCTTGTAATTTTTTCAGTCTCCTTCTGACCAGGAGATAGTGTCCCTAGGAAAAACCAAAAGTATTCCATATTGCTTGCAAACAGGCAGATATAATCTTTGGAGTGAGTGATGTTCCTCTCTTCCATTTTCCTTCTGAATCTCTGAGATTGCCAGCCTTTTTTTGGTTTTCCTGATTTTCTGTTGAAGAAAGCCAGCAAGGCTGAACAGGCTACTGGCCCCTGTTCCATAAGATAATGGATCCAATTATTATCAGAGGCCAGCTTGGTGGAGACCTATTATTCAGTAGTCACCATGGCAAATACAAACCCTCCAAAATGCAAAGAGGGAGATGCTAGCAGCTCTCCAAAATGCAAAAAAAGCAGCTTGCAGGGTTCTTGCTAATTGTTTTTGCTTTAATTTGTGTTTAGGAATGAAAATGTTTTTCAGCTCTCTGAAAAGAGGAACACCGTTTGGTAAACCAGATCTATCACAAAGGTGGCATGGTGAGACACCTACTCAATCCAACTATATTTAGTGGAGTGCCAGTGTAGGAACAGCCATACCAGACTCCACTTGGGGTTCATGTAGCTTCTCTTTATCTTTGATGCTGTCTGGGTGCTCTGGAAAAGAATATAAGAAGTCTTAGGAATGGGAAGCCATGTAGTAATCTCTTCATGAGGATTCTTACTTTCTAATCTGCTCCAAACAAAACCCCTGTACTGTGAGGGTTTATTCATCTGCTTGGGTTTCTTCTTAAAAACAAACAAACAAAAAATCCTATGCTACTTGATACAGAGTTTTCTGATACTGAAATGAAAATCTAATCTTTGAGAACCCACAGTTTTGAGCACCAGTAATGTTTGATGGCAACGGATTTCAGAAGGCATTTATATCTGACCTTTTGAGCAAAATATCTGCAAAAATGGGAAGACTGAGTCTGACTGCTTATTGACACTTCTCTTGGCCAGCACTCCGGAGTTTAAATTTATCAAAGGATCACTTTGACACTGCCTTCTTCAATTTCTTACTCACTTCCAAAAAGACTTTGGAGAACTTCTCAAAGACCTGCTAGAAAAAGCAGGGTCCTGATCCTCTTGTGAGGGATGCCCATGCAATTTGATAGCATGGCCCTTGTTAGCCCCTAGTGACTGGCTAGATCAGGATTCCAAACTATGTGCAGCTTCAATAATGCTAAAGTAGATCAACTGGAAACCACAAAGAGATAACTGCTATATTTCAGTTTATTAGCCATTCAAGCTCACTTTTAAACTTTTAAAAGGTAAATTATAATTGAAAAGATCTCAGTAGAAACATATTCTGCTTCCACAGTCTATGGATATGCATGTTTAAGCTATCATGCCATGACACTGTGCTATTTGATTTATGTTTTTACTGATGCTTTGACTGAGTAGTTTGTTGCAATGTACTGCTAAATGAAGGAAAAATCAAAAACTGCATCAGACAACCACTCTGTATTTCATTCTAGAAAATAGCTGGCAATTATAATTACTCACCATGTTTCTGGCTCAGAATAAAAGTGGCATTGCACAAAAAAAACACACTGAACATTCATCGTGATTAGAAAATGCTCCATACCTTGGAGTGCAGTGGAGACATAAGAATAATTTTAAATGCAAATTAAATTGTGGGGGTAGCAAAGAGAACAGATAAAAGACAGTAAAACAAAGCCTTTCACTTTCCTCAAATTAGCAGGCTAATGTAGTATAAAAAAAAAGCAGTTCTACTCAGATCTGTGCTAAGAGCTTTCATTTCATCATAATATAAAACAGCAGATCCGTCACCTTTCTCTATTCAGTACTCTTGATTTCGAGGTTGAAGTGAAAATTAGAAGCTGTTCTTTCTGGCTCACAGACTGGGTTGCATTTTCTTAGTCTTATTCCATGACAGTAGGATGGAAGGAGGTCAGTAACACTGGTAAGTACTTCTGCATCTGATTTTATTTATTTATTTTAAAAATCTTTCAGTGCTTTGGCTTTTTGTCAATGTGCATTTCCTTAAAAAAGCTACATTGTGTGTTTTGTAAAAGGCTGTATCTTAAGCAGAAATGCAATGATTCCTTGAGAATGCTTATATCAGATGTTAGAGCCTCCTTCAAGAATGAATGAATGACTTAAATTCTGTAATAGGAAAGGTTTCTCAATATTCTGTATATTTCATAGCATTACTGGAGCATTTTGTGTGTTGCTTTTTCTGTCTGCCTTGTCCAACAAGCAGTACCAGATAAGAAATGAATCTCTTCTCAAGATGTTATTTGCATTATATTCATAGCAAAACAGTTTCATTACTCTTATGCTAAATGATGGAGTAAGCAGGTATTTTACTTACTGAAAGCAAATTATTAGACAAAACACAATGTTACATTTAAATTTAACAATTATGAAACATTAAAAATATCTCAGAATTAGATGCAACAAGGAAGATCGAAGTGAAAAACAAATTCTTAAGGAAAAAAAATTCTTAAGGAAACTTGATATAGATTTTTTTTTCCTCGGGAAAGTTTTTATCAAATCAAAACCAGGGGCTTAATTTTTTAGTGCGAAGGGCGAGGGGGAGTGGGGGAGATGAACGTAGTGTCACCTCCTGTTGCTAAGTAACAACATCTCCTGGCCATTTTTATCTGATAAAGGAAGTCCAGTTGACGTTATGCATTATTCATCAGAGTTCCAATCAAACAATCAAAATTGTTTGCTTACACTGGGGACATTTAGTAAGATCAAAGAAACCCTCCCTGAAACTACTGGAGCTTACACCACTGCCAGACAGCCCTTGATACTCTGCAGTAAGTATCATTTCTGGTTT
The DNA here is from genome assembly GCA_013398075.1 of Notiomystis cincta. NCBI lineage: Eukaryota > Metazoa > Chordata > Aves > Passeriformes > Notiomystidae > Notiomystis > Notiomystis cincta. The sequence goes on from VZRX01012253.1 coordinate 219,930, forward strand.
GGGAGTGCTACAGTAAAGTGAAGTGCTGTGGAAGGTAAAAGTTTTCTCATCAGGACCGACTTCTGAATTTTAAGAGGACTGCGTCTTAATCGATGAGAACTGAATCAAAGGAAAAAGGTAAAGCTTTGGAAACCTGGTTTCCTGATTTTTCACAGCAAAATTAAAGGAATTACTTGAAGCAAGAGTCAGACTCCCTGCTCCAAACCTTTCTGTTAGGTTTGCACGGAAAAGGACTAGAGGTATTTTTGTCCATCTGTCTTAAAATACATGTTGTTCAGAGATCTTTGCATGCTTATGATTATATGCTGTGGTGAACTGAGGTGTGGGTGAGAAAAGGGGGTTATGTGTTTTCTGCAAATCTCATTTTTTCTATGTGAGTTTTTAAGAGTATAATAAAATGCAGAAGGTAGTAATGAAACTGGAGATGGATCACAACATCTTTCCAGGAACTCTGCCGGACAGAGGCAAACATAATTCAGTGTACATCTTGGAAAGCTCTAACCTAGGATCTCGGCTGATCTGAGATTCAAAAGGATGCCAAAAATATGAACCTTAGCTACAAAACAGCACTAGGAAGTAGCCTACCATTTCTTAATGATTGCTCTTACCACATATTTTAAAACTGATGGTGGAATGTTCTGTTGCTACTTCTGGTCAGCAAGAGAAGAGAGGGAAGGCAACGTTGGCTTCTGGTCCATTTAGGTGGAGTGAAATATCCTGAATATTGTATCTTCCTTTCTAGTGCAGTGTTTTGGCACAAGTGGCAAGAATGCAATCTTTAATGTAGTCTGTTATAGTAATGCCTACTCCGAGGTGCTGGCTGTGAATCTGGCTAAAGGAGGTCCCCTTCCTGAGCTTTTCTGATTTTCTTTTTAAGAACAAATGTAACAGGCAGATGAATCCAAAGATGTGTCTTAAGAAATGGAGACTGTGACTAGAATACAGGTGATTGTACTAGGAAGATACTAGGAATCTTGCTAATACTGCAGTAGCACTTTTCTTTTTTGTCTTCAGACAAGGATTTGAATCAAACATTCTAAAATAGAAAAGGATGCTTATGAAGTTCTATGAATAGTGACTTGAAAATACTTTGACCCTAATATGCCACAATGAAGTACTTTAGTGACTGCCTACACAGTTCTTTCCACAAAGAAACCCACCAGCTTTCTTCTCTGACATCTCTGTAATCTTTTCTAGGAATCTGACTGATCGTTCATTCCGGAGTATTGTACACAAATATAAAGCACCTTCAAAATGGACTACTTTTTGGATGTTGAGTCTGCTCACAGACTGTTTTACAGTCAAGGAGCCCAAGGTAAGAAACTCTGGCACTGACTCAGAAAATTACCAATTTAACTGTACAGTTAAAATGTATAGGGCCAGATACAGGCCAGTGATCAACATACTTTAGTGTTCAGAGGGCACAGGGTAAGGCCTTCAAAATGCATGGGGTTTAAAAGGGACTACAAAAATGCATGGGGTTTAAAAGGGACTACTAGAAGAGTAACGGTGGGGTTGATCTGCCCTCTCAGAGGATAAGGAAGAGCTGTGGGAGCTGTTGGGTGTGCTGCAGGAGCAAAAAGACCTGCCAATATCCAGGTTCTGGTGTTGCAGAACCCAAATGGACAAGACAGAGAAGAGAGCAATGGCTTGCAGCTTGCTGAGTAAGCCTGTGGTGTCCTTTCCCTTCCTCCTTTTTTCTTTTCAGTGTTGTCAGGATTGTAAGGTGATGTTATTCAGGAAAAACTGGTTTGGGAAAGCCCTGAGGCAGTCCCCCCACGATTTGCAAACAGCAACTCTCACTGGTCTGCTCATCCCCTGTGAAATGCTGGCTCCCACAGAGCAGCAGCAGGGTGAGAGGGGAAGGGTAACACTCCATTGCTTTAATGTAGTTGAGACTTGTTCACGACATAGTTTATATTTTTGGTAAAGTCAGTTCACATTTTTCTCACCACCTCTATTTTTGGAGAAAACTTGCAGTTTCAGAGGGAAGGTTTTTTCCCTCCTTAAACTTTAAACACCATATTAAATTCAAGAAAATTGTAAGAGCCAAATAGCTCTATCAGCCATGTTTTTTTCTACATACTGCCTGATTTTGAAAATGGGATCCATCTTTCTTCCACTATTAATTCCATTGGTCGCCAAACAAATCCAAAGTCTGGACAACAGAGTTTGGCCTTTCTTCTGGAGGCCATTCTCCCACAGCAAGATGTAATCCACCCACAGGATGCCACCATCCCAGGATACGTGGGGGTCAGTACCACTGCTGACCTTTGGTTCAGCTGAGGTGCTGCTGCCTAACACATGCTGTGTTGCTTAGCTGCTGCCTCAGTTGTTGTGATACATTTTCATCTATACCAGTTGCAGGAGGCCTTTCTTGTCATAACACAGCCTCTTGCATTGAACAAGAGAAGCAAATACTAAACACCACAAAATCAGGAAAAACCCAGCTGAGGGCAATGACTGATTTTGATGGTTCTTTTCTCCACCTCTAAAATGCAAAAAATACCTGGGCATTGCTACAAAAGTAATATCCAAATATGTTCTTCAACCCTCTTTGAGCAGAGAAGTTGGACTAGATAACCTGTGATCCCTTCCAACCATAACCATTCTCTGATATCTCTATGGGAACAAATAATTTCCATTCCATCTAAACTAAAATTCAAGAATCTACATCTCATTGCTTTACAAACTATAGCAAATTATCAACAGCATCCCAATGCCCTGTGCACTGCAACATACAGAGGCCACTGTGGAAGAAAGAATATGTGTTTATGCAATGAAAGTCTATTACAGTCATGTGCACAAGGTGACTAGTAAGGATTGTGCAGGTGACCTATACTGTAACTGTTTCCAAGCAGGCAAAATTAAAAAAAATACACATTATCTTACGCATACTTGAAGAAATTATATTGTTAGCACATACAGAAATGCTTGTACTGATCAGTTATTAAATCAAAAACAAGGAAAAAAATCCATTATGCAGAACTGTATTCCTTGATACGAATGTCATCAGCAGGGGGCTGACCTCTAGATCTGTCATGTGGACTTCTATCTCTTGGCCAAAACAAATAGGAACCAGCACTGAGACTTGAAGACTTTTTGTTCCCCTACTTGTGAATGTGTTATGAAAGTCACCAACTGCATGCTTCCCCTGTGCACCAGAGTGTCCCAGACCCTAACTACCTCCACAACTAGAAACATTGATGGAAAAGCCATGGTGCACTTAGGCTCTGTCCCCTTCCATTTTTCACCTTTCTCATTGCTCTTTTTACTGCATATTCCAGAGCTCCCGCCCTTTGCATCTCTTACCTCACATGCTTGTGAGGCCTCTTCTGCAAACTCTAGTAACCTCTCCTCTCTTCACATTTCTGTGCTTGAGGTCAGCTGCTTTCCAACACGCTGACTGCCAGCAGAGAAATTGCTCTGAGCACAGAAGAGACAATGCTTCTGCTTTACACTCTCAAATGCTGCAACACAGCAGCCCCCTGGCAACAGGAGAGGTTCTTGAGGGGAAGAACGGATGAACAATCGTGCTGGCAATAGGATGTGAGAAAAAATGTTGCCTGTGTAGAGAGAAGTTTCAGAAGGCTTTCACTGAGCCTCCCTGAGGTGCCACAGAAGGCTTCAGCAGGCTGAACAATAAGCCTCTGGAAGAATTTAACCATCAAGCTTTTCTGCAGTAAATGCCTTTATCACTATTTTTAGCCCCAAACTTCCAAATACCCCCTTCCTTTCAGGTACTTTACCCCCAGTACAGAACAATGAACTCAAACAGCATTCATGCTGCCTATACAGCTCTGCTAACTCTTGTTGCCCTTGTACCTTATGCCAAATTTTAAGGCTGTCTTCCAAAAAACATGCATTTCTATATGAGATAATGATATCTCCAAACATGGGCAAACCCAACATATTTCCTTCCTTCTCCACCTTCTGAGAAACAGGCTAACTGCATTAGCTTTAACTTTCTGAAACCGCCCCCAAAACACACTGAATGTGAGGCACTCATCCACAATAAATAGCATAGCTCAAGTAGCTAGTACAGAACTGAATAAAAGGTCTGCAAGAAAGCATTGTCAACAGATCTGCCTAATGGGATTGCAACTATTTGATGTTGATATAATAACATGATGCTATTAGCAAATCACACTATCAAACAGCATGTGTATATGCATTAAAACTGCAGTAAGAACTGAGTGAAAGAAGACTACAGTATTCTGCCATTTAATTAGAAACAACATCAGAAAACAGTATATGTATTATTATTACTGTAGTTATATTATTAGTTATTGCATTACAAAGTGCTCTATTTACAAAGTGTAGAATATGGGTTTATGACCCACTCAACTCTTCTGTGAGATTTGAAGATCTTTACCCTTTAGGACTCCAGATCAAGAAAAAAAATCTCCTTTCCAGTGTTTTCACATTAATGACATGACAACGCTACATCTGGCAGCTGTAAAGCACTCAGTCTCATTTGTAGCCATTCCTTGTGGGTTGAAGGGAAGGAATAGGACTGCAAAAGGTTGGGAAGGAACTCAAAGAGCTATGATGTCATTGACAACTGATGACATCAAATTCTATCTGGCCTCAGGTCTTGTGTAGTTGAATGTGGGGTACTCTGACCTCAACAAATAGACTGACACAGGGCTTTGTCCTCCAGCAACTAACCCACCAGTTCTCTATGCCTTGCTGCCTGCACTAACGCCCACACCTTGTCCCTGCTCCTGCAGAAAGATGCAAACTGCCTTTGCCTTGTACGGGAGGAGGGGAGAGGTGTTACCTTACGAGCTGTCACCTCTCCCATCCTCTCCTCTACAGGAGCAGCCATCACCTCACTTCCATGGGCTGAGCACAGAGTAGAGAAATGCTTGCCCATTCAGGCTGTATCTTCTGTTCAAACAGCTGTTCCCTGTTTCCTTCAAGGAAAGTAAAGCAGGAGGGATGGAAAAGTCACAAAAGCTGGATCTGGCAATAGGATTAGCTAGATTTAGAAAACTTGGTAAATGAAGCCAGCTGGCTGTAGTCTTCAAACACAAGCCAGAAATATCCTAAGCTCTGCAGCCCTCCTGACTGTCTCTTCTGTACTGTATGTTGGAATCTAGGAGCTGGTGGGATGTCCTTGCCAAGTGCGTAATGCCTGGTGACGCATCTGCAAATCAGAAACAGGAAACAAAGGACTGTGATCCCTTGGATCCAGCCCCTTGCCCTTGGAAAGCCTGAATCTGAAATCTAAGCACGAAGCTGGACTTTCATTTTCAAAAAAGCCTTCTACCTCCAAAGGAAGTGTCTGGAAGATCCTGGTTATTCTTGGCTGCAAATGTATGCTAAATACAAATCTGTCATGGCTTTCGGCTGCAAGGGCTGAAAGTATATAATGTTGCCTGGAATAGGATTTAGCTCACTTATCCCTTAGCTGACCTCAGTGAAGATGCTTCCACCTAAGAGTTCTAACTAGCTTGGCATGTATCAGAAAACATGTCATTTTAAGAGCAGAGTTCACCTAATCTTAGACATCTTCCTTAGGTTTATAGAAGTCTTGCCTCTTATGAAAGGCTAGACAGTGAACTTGAGTGAAAGATGCCCGTGCTAATGGCATTTGTTTGTAGAGGAATGATGTGTTGAAAGCAAGATAGGATCTAATTCAGAAAAGAGAGTAACCTCCCCAAAAATGGGTAAAGCTGTAATCCAAAATTGTAAATGTGCAGATCCTATCTTGGCTGCAGCCTGTTTCAGAGAGATCATTGATCTTGAAGTTCTATATGAAAGTTGTGCTTTTGGGCATGCAAAGAAAGAACTCACATTTGACAGAGCTGAGCAGGCAGGCACTGAGGAGCAGCAGAAGAGAGTGGCTCCATTAGGGAAAGTAAACCCAGAATCATCAAAACAGGCAGAGGCAGCAGCCTCACCTATGAGAGGCAAAGCACGGCAGCACATGAGCCAAGCAGGTCTGGTGACAGTCACTAGTCTCAGTCAGGAGTCCAGACCATCAGACAAGTCCATGGTGATGAGGCAGGCATGAGACTAAGCAGGACATGAAGTCAGCAGTCTGGCTGTGGATCAGTGGGGAATGTAGCCAGCCACAGGCACAGCTGCAGCCTTGCTCAGCAAATGAGCAGCGGCCACAGTGTAAGTGTAACTCCAAAATCAGGGAGAAAACAGCTGTTGGGGCTTCTTGCTGCTTTCTCAAGAATCTCCAAAGCTGGTCAGGGTCTCTTAAGCCACTCTCTCCAACAGTGCATCATGCCAGAGAGCCTGCCTTGAGCACAGCCAACTAAACTCTGTGCAGGGAGTGCACACAGGGCTGTTGATACCTGGCTCTCGCCTGGGCTCCATCAGGATCAAGAAATGAGGAGCCCCTCCCTCCCATTGTATACAAAGGGGTTGAGCCCCTGGACGAAGTCTAAGAGAGAAGAATGATTCCTGCCCAAGTACATTACAACTGAAGGCTTTAGGTACCACCATAACTGGGAATTTGCCCATGGCAGACAGCACACAGCACTTTTCTGCAGCCATGAATCTGATGGAACGGGGCCCAAGACTCACCCCATCTCTTGGTGCCTCTAGCAACACCACACCACAAGGTGGTGGGATGGCCTGCACATTGCATTGTCAGGATGCCACTCTGGGCTGCAGGTGTCCACCTTTGCACCACAGTGGGACTCCCAGGTCCCTGCTGGGGGGTTAGGTTCAGCTCTCACACAATTTCTGACTCAAGAATAAAATAGTTTCTAATTTCCTGGAGTGCTGTGCATCCATTTTTCCAGTCTTATATCCTTTTACACCAGCAGGGCACACCAACTTAAAATTAACCATGCTAATTATTTTGAAGATTCTGCTACATTCCTTGAAATTGTTTGCTAGGCCATTTGGTAAGATACACTGCGCCTATTTAAATAACTGAACAAAACCTTCTTGAAGGTTTAGCTTAAGCTATCTATTCTACCTATATACATATATAAATAAGTAACAGATACACTTATACTTACATTANTTTGCACCACAGTGGGACTCCCAGGTCCCTGCTGGGGGGTTAGGTTCAGCTCTCACACAATTTCTGACTCAAGAATAAAATAGTTTCTAATTTCCTGGAGAGCTGTGCATCCATTTTTCCAGTCTTATATCCTTTTACACCAGCAGGGCACACCAACTTAAAATTAACCATGCTAATTATTTTGAAGATTCTGCTACATTCCTTGAAATTGTTTGCTAGGCCATTTGGTAAGATACACTGCGCCTATTTAAATAACTGAACAAAACCTTCTTGAAGGTTTAGCTTAAGCTATCTATTGTACCTATAAATAAGTTACAGATACACTTATACTTACATTAGATATGCTTTTATTGGTTGCAACATTCCCGTAATTTACTTGATTAATTTACATTCATCGGGACCATGATTGAATGAAACATGTGAAGTAAAAAAACATGGAAATAAAAATATAGTACATACTGCCAGCGGTAACAAGTCTGTATAGACACATAGGCCATGAATGCTCAAAAGACTTCAGGAAATCATTCTTCTTCATAAAGTTTAACAAAGTACTCTCAGGTATAGTTTTAATTCCACATTTTTCTGTTACTCTATGTCTTCACAATATTGATTTCACTGTACTTCATTTTTGCTCATTTATTTTAATTCAGTCAGTGCTGATTCATTCTAGATGTTTGATTTAATCACTGCTGACTCTTCATTGCTACTTCTCTTTTGTGTATTAAATTTGGTCCAGTATTTTATAAAATCACATTGCTGCAGAATCCCCAGATCCTAATCCAAAATTATTCCACTCTAGATGTTCCTCAATCCACCAAAATTTTATGACTAATCCATCCTATATGTTAACGTATTTTCAAAGCTATGGTAGCTTCCAGGTCTTTTTTATTCATGTGATATAACTAGGCCTTAGACCGACATCAATATCAGAAGAATTAGTAATATCAAATGTACATTCGTAATAGAATGTCCCTTCCTTTAAATACCATTAAGTAACTGATCAACATCAATCTTTTCCTCACCCTTTTTAAACTTTTTAGAATCCCTTTCCCACCTCCTATTCCGGTATGCCCCCATTAATGAGAATTTCAGAATAGCCTATGCCTTTGGACACAGAGAAACAAGCAAGTTTCATCTAAAATGTACAAAAAACGCTAATTAGTCATATTGTGCATACTTTTACTGAAATACCACCAACCAGCAGAACGAATGTGTGCATAAATGTGAATATTCTTCTGTATGGGTACTGTTGTTTGCAACCCCTGGGACTGCGGGTGAATATGATCTATCCAAATACTTTGTTTCACATTACTGATGTCCATCACGACAGATTTCAACAGCTTTACTTTAGGGACATGGAGCAATCCATATGCATGTGCTTCTGTGTTTATGTGGGAGACACAAGCCTATAAATCATTTTTCATAAATGACAAATTATGTCCTCTCCACATGTTCCACTCTCTGCCTCTCCTGCCACTCATACTCCATTTCCCAAACCTAATCCTTCATATGTTGTCCTTTCATCTTGTTTTAAATGCAACTGATAAAGTGAAGTGGCATTAAACCAAACCAAAAGATTTTTTTTTCCTGATAAACATTCAATTGAACCCACTGCTTGTTCTGTCTTTAAGGAAGAACATTCACAACCTAATAATGTTTTTTTTTAGCACAAAAGGAGTATCATGTGCTGGATGAATCAAAATGTACCCGAACTCATGTTTTTAAAGCTTCCATTTAGCCAAAAATACATTTCTGCATTTATTATCTACATGTTATGCCATGGTGAGCCCTCTCCACAGAAGCACGAAGGAGAACTGAGTAAGATCTCACATGTTTCTCTAGCGAAAAGTAGCAAGAACAAAGAATCCTATACAATCAGCAAGAGCAGGACAGCAATTAAAGTATTTTCATAGGTATTTTACAAAGTTGTTCAAAATTTGCCTTGAGAAACAAGGCTTTCCTCAGAAAAGACTTTAAGATTTCTGATGTAAACCAGCATCCCCCTTGTGGCTATTTCACTGTTATTTGAAGCTGCTTGTGATTGTATGCATCAGAAACATACTCCTTCTACATCTGGACAGCTAAAAGAAACGTTTTAGCACTTCACTTGTACTAAGATAAAAATCATCATATTTCAAAGATTTGCCATTTTGAAGTAAAAATCTGCTCTTCAAATTAGGGTTTCTAGATGAAGACCCTATTAAGTAAATATGACCAGGGTACTTGTGTCACCAATGAAATATTTTAATAAAGGCTGATTGGTAAAAGTGGATGGAAAAAATCTAAATTAATATTTCATGTTTTCTCCAATTAATTTTTAGGAAGATGCCATTTCACCTCTGAAAAATTTCCAATTATTTTTTTTTCTAAAACACGCTCTTAAAAAAAAAAAATACTGTAACTTGAAAACATAATGGTAGTTCCTGGCAAACAAAATTTACTACTAACATTTTTATTAAAATATGTGGAAAAGTACTTTAATGGAAAAAAGGGAAGGCATTAAAAATTCTTTGCAAACCACTCCTCATGTTTTCAGTAATTTTAAGCAGTATTCAAAAATTGAGACCAGCTGTAGATTTAACTAAATATATTGAAATTATATGTTCAAATTGCCTCTGAACTTGTAATATAAAAATTTACATATTTTACTTTCCCTTCTCCCAAAGACATACTTGTGTTGCACTTCAGTAACATACAGTATTTTGAGACAAACAAATGGGAGATTATATATAATCAGTTCTAACATGTCTCATGATGTACTTTACAGCATTTATAGTTTTAAGGCATTTCTCCCTCCATAAGCAACTTTTTCCTTTTCTAACAAATACCAGACAAGATGCTGCCAAAATGTGCCAATTAGGGTGTAACCCTATGAGGAACAATGAAAATAGAATGAAAGAATTTAACTAAGTTACTGATTTCCCTTCCATGGGCTGTTACAGTGGCTCCTTAAACTGAGCTTTTCTACACTGCTCACAAATCCATTTGCAGAGTAAATGTGTCCCTTAATGTGTCTTATAATGTTCTAAGACCTTCAAGAGGATCCTTCCTTATTTTCCTGGAAAACTGTGTCCTATGTGTGTCCCAGAGCTGGTTTGTGGAGAGCAGCTGAAGCTGGAGATACTGGTGGTTATCTGTGATGGGCCCAGTGGTAACATTAGGCATACATTGACAGCTTTACTAAAAAATGTATGGTGAGTCATTCTCGAAATAAAGACTGTTGTGGATTAGGAAAACAGTGTGCACAGTTATGTTCATGGCAGGCAGAAATATTCAGTGTCACTCTGTAGATACCAGAATGTGACCAGCCATACTTTCCAGTTCTGGGGAAAGAATTGATCTTAGGTTTTTACTGCAAAATGTTTTAATACTTATTAGCTTACTCTGAAATGTTTTCAATATTTACTTAAAATTTCCAGTCATTCTTGAAAACTTCTTTTGGTAATATACACAAAGGGGAGATAATCACGGTTGTCAAAGTAATACATAGTGATTACTCCAAGAAACATTTTCTAGCTTCCACCTACCTGTAGTCAAAATGAATACAAGCCAGATCCCAATATTTTGACCTAAAAGGTAAAATTGATTTATAAACAATTATATAGAAAAGCCTAGTCTGTTTTCTCTGTTTACTATAAACATATATGGAATTTGGTATTGGTATTTTTTTTTCAAATATATTTCTGTGCTGTGATCCAGCTAGCCCTGAAATGCATGGGTGCCCTTTCACTTACTTCAACTACAGCTAGATCATGCCAGTTTTAAAAGACAAATCTTTTACATGGTTTTATGAGATGTTTTTTACAATGCTGACTTCCTATAAGATAAATCTTCCTTAAGTGTAAATTTGAAGATGCAGTACACAAAATTTTCCATAGCAGAAATTTTCCATTCTATCTTCATTACTGTACTTCCCTATTACAAGGGAGTAATGGTTTACAGCCTAGTTGCAGTGTTTACTTTAGCTTAATCTAAATAGCTGACCCCATTAAATCAATTTCAACTCCTGCCCTTTGCTTTTACTTCAAATTCAAATGCTAGGTTATAAATGAGCAAAAACTTGAAAGACATCTATTTAAAAAGAGAAAATGAGTAAGTTAGACCAGAAATAATCTCTACCTCCAGCAGCACAGATTTAGTTGTTTAGTAAACTACATAATACTGCAAATTGAAAAATAGAGTATGACAGCTTTTGCTAACTCATACTAATTATATGCTATCATACCTAACACCTTAGTCAGATTTTAGGCATCTGAAAGCTACTGATTGACAGGTTTCATTTGAAACGCTAAAAAAAACTTTTAAAAGAAAGAAACACATTTAGTAGGTTTCAGAATATGCTCTTAGTCACTATCAGTCATGCTCTCCAGTCCCAATGGGAAAATATAGTTCCTTGTTAGTTATTTGAAGTGCGATGCTTTACAAAAGCCCTGAGATAAAAACTTGTGCCAGATAATGTCCCAACAGCAAGGAACATCCAGGGTTTGGGCTCCTAAGCTCTTACAGGGTCCCACATGTTAGTTAATGTTAATAGGCCCACATTACAGGTAAGGAGAGGCTTTCAAGAAGAAATTCTCTTTCCAATTATACACATATAATTGGTGGAGGAGAAAGTACTTGTGCATGGTGCTCATGCTTCCAGTGATCAGCCACATCCCAACTAGCATTTGTGATAATCTTTACCTACTCAGAGGAGAGTTTAGGTGGATGTATTTATGGAGGCTCTTCTTTTTGTGATATGTAATTTATAGGCTCTGTGCCCAGAACATTCAAAAGCCACTCATAATTACATTTCGCATATAAAACACCTACATTTAAGGGACATTAGCAAGGCTATAAGGTCCAGCACTAAACACCTAGGCAATGCCAAAATGAAGGCTGCCTCCTCAACATTAATTCAGTCTTTATACATATGGATTATAGTAGGGCTTCTAATTGCATGATGACAGCAAGTTTTTACTATCCTACCATTTGCTTCATCAGTGGGCAGTGCTCATTTAATGAGCCAGTATTAAATATTTTGCTTTCTCCTCCTTGAATGCATGGCCCCAAGCCATTTAAATCCTGTTCAGAAGATAGAAACCTTAATTTCCTCGTGGGTTTTTCATTGGTGCTTCACTAAACATGATAACTTTACAATATTAATGGATTTATATGTTCACAAAATACCTACTGAATGAAAATTATGTTTCTCCCTGTTCTACAACTAAGAAATTAAGACATAAAGTGATCAAGAGCAAAAAGGAGCTGGTAATTTTGAGTGCCCAAGTCAAGACAACAAGAAACTGAGTTTTGGAATAGTTGCATCATGTCAAGAGTAATAATCACATCATGTGTTCCAAGCACAGCTTCCACTGATTTCTGCAAATTAACTGACCACTTAAATACTTCCACTACTTAGGTATCACAGCCTCAAAAACAGCATCCAGGAAAAGAAAGACCGCAGCTACTGACAAGATGAGAAAAGAATTGTTTCAGTGATAAAACTAGGAACCCAGAACAAGCAATCTGCAGCAACAACAGAGCTATAACCTGTGTCTTTGGGGCACACAAGACAGCAATCTTTTCTTGGTATCATTTACCATGGCCCTTAAATTCTGCACCATGTAGAATATAAGGCAAGGATCTTATAGCAAAGAGCCAGTTCTACTACCTGTTCCAGATCATCTCTTCCGCTGAGTGATTTTATTTCTCTTTTCTTGTCTTTTTTTTTTTAAATTCTTTTTCTACCTCTTTCTCCCCTTTTCTGTTTCTCTGTTCTCCTCCTATTCTCATCTTCATTTATTTCCTCTTACCAGCTCGTCGGGCAACTCTGCTCACTGTGCCCACTCTGGTGACAGCAACTTCTGAGGATGACATAGACCGGAGACCCATCAGAAGACTCCGGTCTAAGAGTGACACCCCTTACTTGGAAGAAGCTCGGATCTGCTTCAACCTTGATAATGGTAAGACCACACCTTCCCTAAACAGCATATGATGTTAATTAAAGACATCTTTTTGAGATGCAGATGGACCAGATGGTACCTCCTCGTTCACAAGCGATGTGGTGGTTTACCAGACATCCAAAGATATCAAGGCTGTCTAACTACAAGCACCTGCATATGTATGAACAGGGATCGTTTTCAAAATTCTCCTGCAAGTGCTAACTAAAACTTTTTCCCTGTTTTAGCCAGGGTGAGCTAGTGAGATCACACCAAAATAGAACTGATTTGCAAAGAGAATGTATCTTACCCAGGCATCCAGAAAGATGAAAGTTCTTGAGAACATTTATGAAGGGATGGATTACAGCTAACTGCAGAATACAGCCTAACCCAATGTTACAGCCACTGAAGAACATGCACACCCCAAAACCTCAGTATCACCAACTGGCAAACATGTAATAGAAAACTCTTGACTCTGCAGGAATGAGTAAGAGAGCCATCCTTCAAAATTCAGACCAACTAGTGTTACTATCACTGCCTTCAGAGTTACTGAGCCCCAGCATTCCTTCCCTGTTTTATTTTTTTTTTCTCCTTTAAGTTGATCAGAACAAAAGATTTTGGAAGTACTGACAACTTAGCGACTTTAAGCAGAATGGGGTTTCTCTTTGTTTTTTTTTTTTAATAAAAAAAAGCCCTGAATTAAATGGCATGAGCTAGTACACTCATGTATTTTAACTGTCTAACGCTTACTTTATGTAGTACTTTTGTGATACTCACTTTTTTTTAAGTAGCATTTTTAATTATTTATATTACACTAACCAACCGAAATTGGAGCCCTAATGTGGCAGGCAGCCTATAAACCACAGGGTAACAAAGTCTACATAAAGAGCTGATTACTGAACAGAGATGCCACAAAACACTGACCCCAGTTTGCAGCCGGAGAAGGGAGTCTCTGGTTTTTGCAGATGGTCACATTTTTCTCAAAGACCTGCCGAAGTGACTCAGGAAGGCGAGCCCCGGGCTTTGAGGGATGGTCAGTTTCAAACATTGAGCGCAGGCTCCTCAGTCCCCTTGGCATTTTAAACTGCTAAGGCGGGGCACACCATCCCGCTTTATGTAATGGGCTTGCCCAAGAGAAGAGGGCAAGGAGGTGAAGGGATGCACCATTAGACATCCCACCAAGTCCTGATGCAGCTGTGCTGAGAGTTCTGGGACGCCCTGGACTAGAAGGGAGCAAGCCAGGCTTGCTGCGGGGCGCCACCCCTGCCTGCCAGGCCCATCGGCGGCGTTCGGCACCTCAGCCGGGACCTCCCCTGGGGGCGGGAAAGGCGCTCGGCCGGACCCTGCCCGGGGCGGGGGCTGGCAGCGCCGGGGCCGGGGACACCGCTCCGTCCCCAGCTGCGGAGGCGGGCGGGACTCGGCAGGGGCAGCGGGCAGGG
>VZRX01012254.1:0-18177 GCA_013398075.1 Notiomystis cincta
CCAGTATCCCACCTGACCCTGCCCTGTCTGTGTGAAATCGTTCCCCTTTGTCCATCCATCAAATCCATGTCTGTCCATTTCAGAGAGAAGGATTTGGATCAGGACAGTGCCAAATGCTTTGCACAGGTCCAGATGCCCTCATGCAAAGCAGCAGAGGCTGGTTTAGGTCAAAGAGAGCTCTGGGAGGTGCTCTGTGAGGAGCCCTTCAGCGTGGACTCTGGGCTGCCCCCAAAATCTCTCTTCTGTCAGAGGCTCCAAGTGCTGCAATTCCAGCTCCCCCAATGCCTTTAGAGCCAGCCTCTAAATATGAGGCTCTTTGAAAACAGGGCACTGTGAAGAATGCATCATTAAATTATCATATTTAAGCACATTTCTGGGCAAATTAGGCACCAGAGCCCTTGCTTTTCCAGAACATAGATTGAGTTTTCACAGCCACAATATTTCTGTGTGTGTTTAAAGGGGAAAACAAAATATGGCTTGTATGTGCCCTGCTGATATGAATGGATGAGCAGTTATACACCAAACTGGGCTGGTGAGCTTGTGCTCCCCATAGTCCAAAAGACAAGTCAGAGTCATAAGCAGGTTTTCATATTTCCCTGTATTGTGGAGCACAGCTTTTGTGTTATGGTGCAGAACACAGCATTCCTGAGATGTGGGACATGACCTAGGGTCAGAGGGGGTTTGGATGTTGGGCAGGAATGTGCTGGGTAAGGACTCTGCTTTTAAGCTGACCAATGAATAAATAAATGAATCAATAAATAAACGAATCAATAAATAAAATGAATAAATAAATAAAGAGTTACTGTTTGCTGTGGGGAAGGTGGTGCTGGCCACGCTGTGCTTCAGTGCAGACAGGCTGACATCATCCATACTGTTCTTTGTTGACTTCCTCCCCACACGGAAATTCAAGTCATCAAAATGTAATCCTTTTTGTTGTACTTCTGGGGCCTGGGGAATGCAGGCAGCCAGTGTCATCTGCAGGGGAGGGCTCCCAGAGCCTGCTTAATCCATCCCCAGAGCAGTGTCTTTGCTAAATGCTCTGTGGTAATGACATTGTGCTTAGCTGGATGCACTGATACGTGAAAAAGAAGAGACTCAGGGAAAAAAGAAGAGTGTAGAATATCAATGCTGTACTTCACAGTCGTAACTGGGTTACATACTATAAATCTTTTTATGTCTGTATTTTTAACAAAAAAATGTTGCTCTTTCAAGCAATAACTCAGCCTTGTTAGCCTTAAGTTTTATAAAGTTTCCAGTAATGAGCTTTCCAAATGTTAAACCTGTTATTTTATTCATTGTGATTGAAACTAAAATTGCTTTTCAGACACAAAGCTGTCAGCATAAGATCACGCCTGACAAAGTGACTTCTAGCTAACAACCATTCGTGTCTGTGTTTCCCAGTGGACTCCCTTTGATCAGGAGAGGGCAGAGGGGATGCAGGCTCGTGGAAGGCTCGGGAGTCCCCAGTGTGAGAGGAGCTCCTGCCCGAGGGCTGCGGGAAGCCGGGCAGAGGCCATTCCCCCTCCCGGCAGCCGTGAGCACCCGGCTCGGAGCGGGGCTGCAGCGAGAGGGAATGTGGTGATCACGGCATTCCTGGCAGCACTCCTGGCAGCACTCCTGGCAGCACTCCTGGCAGCATTCCTTGCATTAATCCTCGCAGCATTCCTCACAGCATTCCTTGCAGCATTCCTTGCATTATTCCTTGCAGCGCGCGGCTCTCCCTGCGAACCTGCATCCCTGGGGGCTGGCTGCTGGCTGCAGCCACTCGTGAGCTCCAGGGACCAGCAGGGAGCTCTGGCACTCACGGGTGAGGTCAGGAGCAGCGAAGGCTGCCCGGAGCTTTGGTCTCTGGCAGGATGTTCATGAGCTATGAGTGTACTCAGGGCAGAGTGAAAGTCGTGCACGTCAAACATCAGGAACCAAGAGCAGTGCCCAAGTCTCGAAGGAAATGGCCCAGACCTGGGCCAGGTGAGTCTGGTGCTGCTGTAGGGGTGCTGTGGCAGCACAGCCCTTTGACGAGCAATGAGCGTGGAGTCACAGATTGAGCAGGCTTGGAGGAGACCTTAAACCCACCCTGTCCCTCCCCCTGCCATGGACAGAGACACCTTCCACCCCCCCAGGCTGCTGCAAGCCCCGACCAGCCTGGCCCTGCACCCTTCCAGGGCTTCCAGAGCCTCTCTGTGCAGCCTGAGCACGGTGTGCTGGGCCTGTCCCTGGGGCAGTGCTGGAGGACCCTGTGGTCTCATGGCCAGCAGTTGTGTGAGGCATGAGAGCACGAGGAACATCTGGGACATGTTTCTGGGTTTAAGATATTTCCAGCTCCTCAAATGCAATACAATCTTACCACCCAGTCTATTAGATATCCACATGGATATTTCCTTTGCTGGGAAGCACAGGAATACACCTGGCAGCTCCATGGGCTGAAGTGGTGGCTGTGACCCTGAGCACACAGCACTGATGCAGCAACCAGCGATCTCAAACTCCCTGTGACTGAAGGGGACACCAGGAGCCATGTTTGCTGCACTGCTGACAGTAGGCAGGATGGGTCTTGTCCCCAGGAACCCATAACCCAGTCCTGCAGGGGTGCAGGGGACCATGAGAATTTGGTTAGACCAAGCCTGTGCCAGAGAAACAGGGGGAATTGTAGTCTACTCTCTGATTTTCCCTTGATAACTCGATCTCCCATGCTGGCTCTGAAGTGCTCTACAACCCTAGAGCTTTGGATGAAAGCCTGGTTCCCAGTAGGGCCTCCAGCTGGCTGACATTCTTGCTCACCAGGAGGCTTGGAGAGGATGTTTGTTAGTATCCAAAGACTTGGGCCGTCATTAAACAGAAAAAAACAAAAATCAACTCTTTAACCAACAGAATCCCCTAGAAAGAACGTGATGAAGGGCAGCTGCTTGGTAACATTGTTAACGATATCCTTCGAGACCTGAAAATACCACGGGGACTTTGATTGCGCCTAAAGCCTTTTGACGCGTCAGTTACAAACCCAGAGGATCCACAGGGAGATTTTGACACTTCATGTAGGGAGAAACACCTGAGGAGTAACTTGACCTGTCAGCTGGCACCAGGTCTCCATGGGAACCCAGCGATGCTGAAACCTCTGAGCTCCCCGAAGTTCACCAGAGCTGTGGACAGAGCTGGGCTCAGTGCTCTGCCAGGAGCCAGGCTCCTGCACACAGGGATTAAAGGCAAGCTCAGAGCCCCTCAGAATCACGGGGCTGTCAGATGGATGAGAAAGAAAGGAGAAACTGAGCAGGGGCTGTGGAAGAAACGGGTGTGCAGTTGTCTGTACAAATAGCTGAAGAAATCATCAAACCAGCTGAGCAGGAAAAGGACTGGAGGCGAAATTTTGAAGTGTACCAAAACTCACTGAACATTGTGGAGGCTTTGGGAAAGTGCTGGATGGGGAACTGCAGCAAAGAGCTGTCTGATGCCCAGCCAGGGGTGCTGCTGGGGTGTGCCAGGGCCGGGCAGTGTGGGCAGGAGCCTGGGTGGCTCCCGCAGGAGAGGCAAGTCCCTGAGGCAGGGAATGCCCATAGCACCACACTGTGCCCTCCCAGGCAGGCGTCCAGCTGCTCCAGGATGTTTGCTCCTCTGGCAGAGGCTGGTGCTGAGGGCAGATCCCAGATGGGTATGTTCAGGTGTGGGGATCTGTCTTGTCTCGGGTGGAGCTGGAGCTGCTCTTTCCACCACCAAAGCCAGATTGTTCTGAGTCAAGTGGGAACAAGGCTGGACAAAGGTGTTTTTGCTGACCCACCTTTCCCTATCTCAGCCCCTGCCTCAGTGTTGGCACAAGCTGTCTGCTCTGGGTTGATGTGCCGGACTTTTCCTCTTGTCTTCTCAGGATTCTCCAAATGTCAGTTTGTTAAAGCCAGCAGTAGGTCAGGGAACACTTGGAACAGTTCTCAGACTCACATACAAACTGTTTTTTTCTTATATCGTTGCTGTTGTGAAACTACATCTGTCCAAGTCACTGATGGCAGAAAGAATGGTTTCTTTTTCTCAACCCCATGATTTCATCTTCTCTGCACAGCCCTTGAAACAGCAGAAATGAGGAAAACACTGATGCTATCTCTACATTGTTGTGTAGAAACTTTGTTGTGCTGGATCTGTGTGGCTGTTGCAGAAACATGTTCTTGTGGAATACTGAATAATTCCTCTTAATGCTTGCAAATCTCTTTTGGACGTGGATGTTTTTCAGTAACATCTGTTGATTACTGTAACCTGTGTTTCCCCAAAGCAGTGACAGGTCCTGTTCTGCCACCTGTCCCTTGCTGCTGTGTCACCAGACCTGGGCTTCCTCACCTGGTCAGCTCAACTCTTCCCAGTGAGATTTCAGGCTGTTCTAGGATCAGCCACCGTGGTGTTGTGCATCTTTTACCTGAATGTGTGAGGTGTAGTACTGAAGGTAGAACGACTGATTAGAACCACCCAGTACTCAGTGAAACCTAACTAGGCAAACCAAAATGCAAAGGCTATCAATACACCCAGATCTTGACTCCCTTTTTTCTAGGTTTACTGCACAAGAGCTCTGCAGGAAGGTAGAGTCATGACTTAGTGGGGATGAAGATCAGCATCAGCATCAGCATGTCAAGGGTCAGTGGGTTTCTTCAGAGCTCCTGAAACAAAAACATTTCCTTCAGACTTTCCCTTTCCTGGCAGAGTGGCTGCAGTGCTGTTACCTTCCAGGAAGTTTCTTTTGTGACCAAATTTCAGCCTTTTTTGGGGCCAGGACCAATCCCTGTGGATGGAAAACCAGAAGAGAACATCCAAATGGCCATGGGAAGGGCTATGATGTGTGTCACACTGTCCTTTAGCTCCTCAGATTTGTTCATTATTGCTGGCACTTTGAGGCTGACATCTTTTTGAATGTCCTGACTACAAACTCAGCACTTACTAACAGCTATGTCCAAAATGGAAACATTTTAATGCCGTGTAAACTGCCTGATTCTTTGCCACAGATAACTGTGTCTCGAGGTGGCTGTAACCTTGGTTTTTCTGCATAGCTAGAAACAGTGCATCAAGCTCAGGTGTAAAATTGTACAATAGCAAAGGTAACAACCCACCTGTCTGGGTGATTCACAAGGCCTGGTATTGATCTCTGGGTGCATTTGGCAGCGGGAGTGATGATGGAGTGAGGAATTCTCAGAGCTCTCTGCTGCTCCAGCACAGCACTGGCTCCCACTAATGTTTTATTTCTCCGAGGAGGTGTCAGAGGTGTGTAATTCATAAAAGCCCTAATTTATTGCTGAACTCCAGGGAAATTTTGCCAGGAACTTAAGAGAACATGGAAAGAAACTCAAAACCTGTGAAAAAACTAGGATGAGAAAAAAATTCCTGCAAACTAATGGCTTTGGGGTGTGTGTATATGCTTGTGCTGGTAATGTCAGAAAAGATAAAACAAACATTTTCCCCTAATTCTTCAGGATGTATTCACTCCATTGCATTCTTGAAATATCCATCCTTGTTTTCCTCATGTGCTGCCTGCATATTGCTAATCCCCTTGATTACCAGGATGTGCTGGCATCCCCAAGCCACTGTGAGGAACATTTCTGTGTCTGTGGTGGGTAACCAGGACCCTGCCCCTCAGCACAACCTGCTCAGTGCATCACTGTGGTTCACAGCCCTGCTGGCTGCCTTGCCTCTGAAATTCCTGTAAATACGTGAATGTGAAATTGCACAAGTCAGCAGAAGTCTGGTTGTCTTACAGAAGAATCCTGAAAGCCCACACTGAACAGCCCCCCCTGGAGCAGCAGGAAACACACCCTCTGAGCAGATGGACCCAGGGATGGGCTGGAGAAGAGCTGGGGGACAAGGCAAGGAGCAGGACAGTGAGTTTCTGCTGTAGCTGTGGGGAAGATTCAAAACTCTCCCCAAGCTGTGGAGGATCACTGTCTCCTCCTCTTGGAACAGCATCCAAGGACTGCTGCTGGCCTGACATCCAGGGCAGGGCGTGCTGATGAGAAGGGTGTTTGTCAGACAGTTTGTCAGCCTCATGCCATTCCTTGGGAAGCTCCTTACGGGAAGCTTCACTGGGGGATGTTGGTGGAGCCTCACCCTGTGCCTTCTCTGCTCTGGATCAGACTTAGCTCAACTGCAACCAAGGCAGGAACCAGCCAAGACAGAACATGGGTGGAACACAGGGTTTCTTCTGCTGCCGTGGGCTTGCAAAGGTTACACAGCCCTAAGCTAAACTCCACTCAGAAACCAGCTCTCAGAGGAAGTCTGCTGCCTCTGGAAGTGTCAGGTTCAAACACATTGTGATGGAGATACTCCACACATGAAGGCATCCTTGGGACCAGTGCTCATCTTGTGTGCTCTCTGTGTTGGGTACTTCACCCACTGGCTTCACTCTGTTCCCTGCTTTGGCTCTAGGCCAGTAAGTGAGCTGATTCCCAGGTGGACCCCCCTTTCTTCAGGATGGACAGGTGAGTTTGTTCCTAGGTGCCTTGGAAGGAGCCTCAGATATCAGCACCCAGCAGGAAAACCTTGCAACTCTGTTTTCTCCTCCAGGGCATTCTCGGGGTGCTGTGGGTACTCAGGGCCTGTCTTGCAGCTGAATTATTACAAAACTCTGAGTCAATCATCAATTCTCGGATGTACTGAAGCAACCCCTTCTTCTTATTAAACAGTGCACTGCTTTCCCAAAAGAACAGAAAACATAATATTGGAGAAGAGAGTTGATGAAAGAAAGGGACCACAGCGAATACTGGCTGAGGTTTAATAATCTGTGTTCCCTGCCAGGGAAAACCTCTGGCTCCTGGGGAGTCCAGTCTGTGTGTCCACACGGTGGGGTCCTCTGGCCAGCACTGCCGAGGGGGCAGGAGCCAGAGTCTGCAGGGAGGAGGGATCACCCCATCTCTGGAATTCCCTTGGCAAGTACCTTCCTGCAATGAACCCTCCTGTGCCTGCTGCAGCTGCAGCCCCTTTTCCTGAGGTCTAGGGTAGGAATCCAACCCCTCCTCACTTCCTAAACCCATTGGCCTTGAATGCTTCCAGGTATGGAGGTGAATCCTGAAGGATGAGACGAAGGGTGGGTCCCGAGGTTTGCTTTCTTCGACTCTTCTACTTCTTCCCCACACAGAGCCCCTTGTCCTCCGATTTCATTAAGTGTCATTGACGGGAGGAGCCAGCAACAGCTGATCAGCCCAGAGCTCGAGGGCAGCAGCAGGGCCGGACATTCCTCCTCCAGCCCATTGCCTGGGGCGTCCTGACTCGCTGCCAGGCTCTCGGGGAGGCATCAGGCAGGGCTGCATTCCCAGGTGAAGTTCAAGCTCAGTGCCAGAAATACCAATGCCTGGCCCCATGGACAATGCAGGGATCACACGTGCAGAGCTCTTGCCCTTTCTGAAAGGAATCAAAGGGGAAAATAGCAGAGAGAAGGTAAAAGCAGATGTGTTACCAGCAAAAGATACTCAGGGGTCCATAAACTCCTCCTGTTCCTCACCCAGCCTTTAGGGGACACAGCCCATCATCGGTCATGGCTCACATTGGAATCCTGTAGCCCATGTAAAAAATGAGCAAACCAGTATGGGAAGGAAGGGGAGAGAAAAGAACACTCTTGGCCAGGGCCAAGCCACTGAGCACTCCCTGCAGTCTCCTCTCAGCAGCTCCTTGCCTCCATCTGCCCTCTGGACACAGGGCTGGGGACAGGATGATGTATGGAAACACTGCCAGGCAACGTCCTTCCCTTCCAAAATGGGATGACACAGGCATGAGGCAGCCTGGCATTGCCTGGGCAGGGGGCATGGCAAGGAAAGACTTCCTCATGAGCACCAGCACTGTGGTAGCCCATCCTGGAAAAGATGAATTAGCGAATTGGGAATGGCAAGTGTGTGCCTTTGGACACGGGTGTGGATACCACACATGTATCCTCACAGAGAGATCAATTGGTTTCTTAAAGATATTTTGTCTGCAGTGCTATTAATGTTGCCTTTCATTCTTTTCACAGTATTTTCATGGACAGGGATACATTAATTTCTTTTTAACCTCAGGAATCATGCCAAGCCCAAACTCTGCCCGCATCGCATGGGACAGGACCTGTTTTTAAGTAGGTGCAGGAGAACTGGAGAATGGTTCAGAGAGATTCAGGATCTCTAAACCCATCAGCAGGTCAGATGGCAGGTGTGACTGTGGGAGTAGCAGGTTTGGGAGCTGTAGGTAAGTGATATTTCCAGAATTTCTGGAGAATGACACAGCACCACATCCGTGAGGATATGCAAGACACTAAATCGTCTAGACACAGCCTCTGGAGATGTGTCAGCACTAAAGGAACAAAAAGCAGTTTTAAAAATGCCTAGAAAAGACTTTCCATCAGATTGTTTAGCTTTCTAAAAGCACTCAGGACTACTCCATGCTGAAGGAAGTGAGGTTTGCTTCAGGATAAAAGCTGCAGCATCGAGCCTGGCCCAAGACCTCAGGAACGAAGTCCAGGGCTTCCAGGGCACTGATGGCTCAGGATATCTGATCCTTCTGGGAAAGAGAAGAGACATGACAGAGGACATGACAGAGGATGAATTTTAATAGATTTGAGCTGCAAGACGGTAGATTGAAATTGGATATTGGGGAGAAATTCTTCCCTGGGAGGGTGGGTAGGCCCTGGCACAGGGTGCCCAGAGCAGCTGTGGCTGCCCCTGGATCCCTGGAAGTGTCCAAGGCCAGGCTGGACACTGGGGCTTGGATCAGCCTGGGACAGTGGAAGGTATGGCAAAGGGCTTGAGGGGTATGGCTGGAGCCCAGTGGAGAGGGGAGGGGAAGAGCTGCTGCCCCCGTGAGAGGCTCTTGTTAAACTGCCTTGCCAGCAGCGGTACTGGGAAGGGCAAGAAATGCCAGGTTTGTTAAAACGTGCCTTTCCCAGGGATTCAGCCAGGTCACACTTCCCTCCAGTGCTGGTGGAGGCAGCAGGAGCTGCCTGTGCCCTGCCAAGGGCCTCCCTCCTGGCCTCTCCCTGCAGCACAGGAGCTCTGTGTGAGAGGGACAGGGCACAAAGGCAGCTAAAGGGTTTGGCAGTGCCAGCTCTGCCAGCACAAGGAGCTCAGGGCATTTCTGGAGGATTGCCACTGAGCCACCAGCACAGGTGTCCCTGCACAGCAGAGCTCTGCCTGGCAGGACTCCATCCTCCAGCTCAGGGCTCTGCCCACAGCCCCCACGGGAAGGCTCAGGGACCTCCCCATCACCCTCAGCTACCTCAGCACACGCTCCCAAAATGCCAAGGCACAGGACTAAAGCAGACTGGAAATAAAGGGTTTGCTTCACCCACAAGACCTAGAGGAACAGAGACCTTTGCTTCTGATCTGGCACAGGGGAAAATACAGTTTCTTTTCTCTCAGGAGCAATAAGCGTAATTTCAGAAACATCTGAGCGGGTCCGGCTCAGAGCCTGGCTGGCCTGTCTGCCAGCAGACGGGCATGAAGGCACAGAACTGCAGGACTAAAGTGTGCCACAGGGGTAATGTTCTTTCATATCCACAACAGAAGCTGTTAGCTTGATTGTTAATCTGTAAAGTGGGTTTTTTTCCTATGAGAAAACAGGCAAATTACAGAGTCAGTCATCAGGAGATGTTCCCATGGATCTGATTGTACATATGTGAGAAAATGTACAGCAAAAGCTGAGAGCAGCAGGAGCTGGCTGCCCAGGAAAATCAAACCTGTGAACACTGGCCCGAGGTGGGGTGTTATTTGCACATCTGGAAAGGTCAGATTAGGCCCAGAGAGATGATGGTTCATGGGAGGTCAGGCAGCCAGGGAGGAACCTGATTTAAAATCCAAATCTGCAGCTCTCATCTCCTTCTTCTCTGAGTCCATGTATAAACAGGAATACTGGGGAGTGGCAATGATATGAAGTTATCCTTCCTTTGCTTGACTGGCAGCCAGGAACCCAGAGGGAGGCCTTTTCCCACTGCTCCCAGACCTGCACTGAGCTGGACACACCCCAGCACCTCAGCTTCCTGGTCTGGGGACTCATCAACTCCTGTCACATCCAGGGGAAGCACAGCAGGTAGGTTTGGGGATGGGAGTGATTCATGGTAGGTCCCTTACAGCTCCACCCTGTAAGGTATCTGATTAAAATGTCCTATTGGAGTAGGACAGCAGGAGAGGGGAAAAGGGGATCACAAACAGTCTTGCATCCCAAGGGATGAAGAAAATGCCAGGCCGTGTGACATCGGCCACACCTCTTGCCTGGGCACGGCAGGTGGCACAACCTGTCTTTGGCACTGTCTGTGCTTGCTGGGCCTCACCTGCAGCAGGATGTGCCTCAAGTACCCAGACCCAGCTGGAGGGGTGGGGGGCAGCACCAATGGGCTGTGGCTGCTCCAGCTGTGGGAAATAAACCCCTTTTGATTCACTCATGCTTCCATGTCCTCCCCAAACACCGTCCTTGTGCCTCTTCTCCACATTTCTCTGGCAGCAGTGACATTGGCTCCCAAGGCATAGTCCAAGGCTCATCCCACTGGCCAAGAGCCAGGTCCTGAAAAATGGCAAAACCACCCTTTTCTCCTTTCTTGCTGGGTCACTCAATCACAGGGAGGGACTATTCATTTCTTCAGGGCTTCATGGTTGATGAGTTCTTTAAGGTCTGTCCCCAGGAACAAGTCTTTCATAAGGAAGATCTAAGGCTGTTGGAAATAGTCCAAAGGAGGGTCACAAAGATGGTGAAGGGTCTAAAGGACCATAGGAGGAGCAGTTGAGGATGCTTGGTTTGTTCAGCTGGAACAGAGGAGGCTGAGATCAAACCTCACTGGGGCTGCAGCTCCTCCCAAGGGACAGCAGAGGGGCAGCTCCAATCTCTGCTCTCTGTGACAGGGACAGGACCCTGGGAAGGGCTGGAGCTGGGCCAGGGCAGGCTCAGGCTGGATTTTGGGAAAGGGTCTTCCCCCAGAGGGTGCTGGCACTGCCCAGGCTCCCCAGGGAATGGGCACAGCCCCGAGGCTGCCAGAGCTCCAGGAGAGTTTGGACACCAGGGATGGACAGGGTGGGATTTTTGGGGGTCTGGGCAGGGACAGGGGCTGGACTGGGTCATCCCTTCTAACTCAGAAGATTCTGTGATTTTGTGATTCTAAGATTTCAGGGTTTGCTTGAGTGAAATTTCACAATAGGGATGTTTTGCCCTCAAGCCTTACACAGACTCTTTCCTCAATTCCCACAAGAATTCCTATCATGCTAATAATTACAGCTCTCCAGTGAGCTCATGACTGCTGTGTTGGTGCTGAAGCTGTCCCCATCACCACCACCCCGTCCTCTGAGCTCCTCC
This sequence comes from Notiomystis cincta, assembly GCA_013398075.1. Classification (NCBI taxonomy): domain Eukaryota; kingdom Metazoa; phylum Chordata; class Aves; order Passeriformes; family Notiomystidae; genus Notiomystis; species Notiomystis cincta. Next base: position 11,257 of record VZRX01012254.1, read on the forward strand.
CCTGGCCTAGCTCTGGGTGTTCTGGGGTGGCTGATCCCTGCTTGGCCAAGAGTGCAAATGCCTCTCTGCAGTAGCAGCCTGGACTCAAACCACTCCTTAGTGCTTTTTGAGGCTGTAAACATTGTCCAAGCAGGAAATAATGGTTTGGGGATAATTGGGGTTTATCTCTGAAGGATTTTGGAAAGCACTGGTGTTTGATATTCCAGGTCACTCCTGGACAGTTCTGACACCCACAGGTGCTGCTCTGCCCGGGGCTGTCATGCAGCTCAGCCCTCTCCTGACAGCAGAGATGTCTGTCTTCACTCAGCACAGTCTGGCTGCAGAGAAAAAGGGGAATTTTACTTTATTTTGGTATTTGCATCTTTTGGGGTACTTTAACTTCTTTTCTTTTCCTTTAGAAAGGAAATGTGATAATTCACCTATTTTCTTCTAGCATTATTTTCCCTAGGTCTGGGATCCAAGAGAGCAGAGATGACTCTGGCACTCGTTTCCTACAGCCTTTGGAGCTGGATATGTGAGGAGGTTGATCTCCCTGCCAGGTGGGTGAGCCCTTCTCCTCTCCCAGTGCTGCTGGCACTGCAGGCAATACCTTCAGTTTAGCAGCTCTTCCCCAGTACCTGTTTTGCCACATGGTTCCTGCCCCTATGACCAGGCTCTATGATTTTGCTTTTAGATTTCAGGTAAAATCTTCTCTATGAGCATTTCCAAAATTCACAATGAAAACAGTCTCAAGTCCAACACATAGCAGAAAAGTGCTGACTGGAGACCACCAGCAAGGCTAGTAATGAAAATATGGTGCCCAGATGAAAATGCAACATGACAAGTTGAATATTTGGAAGGGCCCTGTTTCCTTCTCTTGTGCAAAAATTTCTCAAGATTTTGGCTGGTGATGTGATGGTATCAGAAAAAACTTAAAATTATAGAATCACAGAATCACAGACTGGTTTGAGTTAGAAAAGACCTTAAGGACTATCTCATTCCACCCTCATGCCATGGGCAGGGACACCTTCTACTGGATCAGATTGCTCAGAGACAGAGAAAAATAGCACTTTTTTCTTTTTTTTTTTTTTAATTTTTTTCTTATNTTCCACCCTCATGCCATGGGCAGGGACACCTTCTACTGGATCAGATTGCTCAGAGACAGAGAAAAATAGCACTTTTTTCTTTTTTTTTTTTTAATTTTTTTCTTATTTAAAAGAGTTTCTTTTTATAAATGTGAGACAATTGATTCCTTGTTTATTGCTGTGCTGTCATACATGTGTCTGTAGGTGTTCACTTGGAGATTTAGCACTTTATCATCAGTGAGAACACTTCTCTGCAAGTGTGCTGCTATGATGAGTTAATTAAGTATTCATTGTAATAACACTGATATTAACAAACTTACTTTGTATTCATGTTCGTGTGCACGTTCCATATTTCCAAACGAGTGCTATCAGTGCTATTTTCATTGATTGCTGCACATCAGAGGTGTAAAAATAAGCCCTCAGTAGGAGTGTGTAAAGGCCTGGGCTCCCACGCCCACTGCTCACCTTGGAGGGGCTTTGCCTCCACTCCCTGGCTGTCCCAGACACGGCCACAGCTCTGGACTCAGGCACCTCTCCAGAGGACTTCAGGGCTCTTTTTAAATGTAGGATCATCTGGGACAAGTATTTACATGACGAAGGCATCTGCTCTAAACCGAGAGGGGGTCTTAGGGGGAGAATCACGGCAGAAGGGCCGGTGTGCTGGAGCCAGGGCTGTGGGCTGTGGCTTGCTGGTCTGTGATGGGCAGAGCTCTCCAGGGACAGCCACGGCACTCTCACCCCCACCTCCGTGCCCCCATGGGGGTCCCCACGCCACGGCGCCGAGGTTTCTGCCTCAGAGGCAGCCCAGTCCCCCGTCAGACACCGAGGGCACGGCGCCGGCGCTGGCCGGACTGGGGACGGCAGCGGAATGGCAATGGTGCTGCGCCGTGCAGCCTGCAGCTTCCTCACGCTGCCAGCAGGCAGGAGGAGATCCAGAGGGAAGGCAGGACGGAGAGCAAACAGGGCTAAAAGCCGCTGGCAGAAGTAGCAGGACTCATAATGGGAAGGGAGGGCACAGCTGGATGCAGGGAGGCTGGAGGCTCTTTGCAGACATCAGCCACTCCAGAGCAGTGACTCTGTGTGTGTGAGTGTGTGCACCCCCTTCCCGGGAGCAGCAGCGGGAAAGCTGCTGGATCTGTGGCTCTTTCACTGCCCTGTGCATTCGCCGAGCTGCGCTCAAAACGCCCTCTGGTTTCACGGCTCTGTGAGGAGAGGACCTGCACGCAGAGCTCTGCCTGCCTGGCCAGCCAGTGGCTGGGGAAGGTGCTTCAGACAGCTGGCAGGTGCTGGCAGGTGGGTTTGGGGGGTTCTCACAGATTCTGCTCCCTCCTTGTTGAAGAGGAGGCAGGATGCTCCTCGGGATCGGGGCGCAGAGAGGGGCACACCGCTGCCAGCGCCTGCCACTGCAGGAGCTGGGGGAGCCTCTGCCCAGGACCAGACTCCCCCAGCAAACGGCTTCATGTGCCCTGTGCTGCTCTCAGAGGCTCGTTCCCGATGGTGCCCCTGCTCTGCAGCCCTTGGGGCAGAGCCAAAGGTAACAAACACACCTGGAAAGGCAGCAAAGAGCAGCAGCTGCATCTGAGCCGGGGCATGAGGGCTCTGAGCTAACAGGGGAGAAGGAAGTGGGGAAAGGAAGAAAAAAGCAGGTGGAGAGGGAGAAGGGAAAATATTTAGTAGAAGAGAGAAGAAAAAAACTAAACAAAGTGTGTAATTTTGGGAAAACACGGGCTGCCCTTTTGTTCTCCATCTGGGACTAATATCCAGGGAAAGCAGCAGGTGGGTACCTCAGGGTCTGCTACATAAACAAACCTTCAAATAGACTTCAAAATTCTGTCATACAACCAGGAATCTATGAAAATTGTATTTTCTAAACTGTTCTCATTGGACCTCTTATTTTTATTTAAATCTCTATTTGAAATGTTTTGAAATGTTGTTACTGTGTAATGCAGACTTTGGCAGGGAGGATATTGCAACCCCTCTGCTTGGGAGCTGCTTCCCCTCTCTCTCTGCACTCTGCAAATGGCTCCTGTCCCCTGGGTTGGCTGGCTCTATCCCAGAAAATCCTTGGGAAGACCTGTGATCCTCAGAAATAGTTTCTCTGCTAAATAGGGATAAAAAAAAGAAGATAATATAAAAATATAATACTGATTTATAATGACTTCTGACCAACAAGATCAAGATTTTTCACTCCAAAATATGATGGGATGTTAGATATTATAATGGTTTAGAGGGTGAGGAGTCTCTTGCATTGAGGAATGTGCACCAGTGCCAGGGGGTGTTTGTTCACACAACCTTTAGATTCAAGGGCCAGCGGTGCGTCAGTGGCTGTGATTTACCTCCGAGGGTGTTCTGATGGAAACAATAACACAACCTTAATGAAACAATAACAATTTGGGGCTCACAGAGGAGAGAACTTCCCCAGCAGTGTGGTTCCTTCTCCTGGAACTGGAAATGGTGAAACTCACATCAAGGAAAAATCAGCTTTTAGGTGTGAAGTGATTAGCAGCAGCAGTGAATTTAAAATATTATTTGCTATTAAAATGCGGATTAATAATATTTAAGTGTTGTTGTATAACATATTTAGCCAATTATATTTAAACATTGTTAGTTATCATTAACAAGTGTCATGGACAACCACAGCCACAGTAAAGTTGTGGCAAGGATGTGTTAAGTGGAAAGGCAATCTCTTAGAGGCCGTGATTCCAGGGTATGGGATAGGAGGTGGTTAGTGAGGAAGCTCACCTGTTCTGGCAGATTCAGTCACACACACAGTGTGATAGCACTGATAGCAGCAGTAACTCAGTGTAACCTGCACTGGGTGAGTGGTGCTAGGAGGAGCAGCTGTGGAACCACGAGCCCAGCCCTGCCACACCCGGGCAAAGAGCAACTGATTCCCTCCTTTAGTTCCTTTTTGAAAATACCTGCCCCAAATATCTTGGACCTGTGCCAGGGAGGCTCAGGCTGGAGATCAGGAAAGGTTCTTCCTCCAGTGCTGGGCACTGACCAAACTCCCCAGGGAATGGGCACGGCCCCGAGGCTGCCAGAGCTCCAGGAGCGTTTGGACAGCGCTGTCAGGGATGGACAGGCTGGGATTGTTGGGGGGGCTGGGCAGGGACAGGGGCTGGACTGGGTCATCCCTGTGGGTCCCTTCCAGCTGAGGATATTCCTTGATTCTATGTCAATTCTGCAGTTCCCTGAGCTGCTGTAAGGAAAGCTCATCTCTTTTCCTCCCATTTTCTCCAGGAACATTTTGAAATCTGTCTTCAACAGGTCTTGTTGGGATGCACCAGTTCAACACGAGAGTTTGCTGTTCCAGGGGACTGGAGAGGACGAGCCTCGCCCTGCCCCCAGCTGGTGCGCCCAAACCTCTCCCCTGGGCAATCCCAAAAGCCTGGTCCTTCCTCACCCTGGAAAGAGCATCCTCCATCCCCCACTCCAGTGTCTCTGTTGAGTCAGCCACACATCTGAGAGGCTCGAGGCACTGAGCAGGTCACCGAAGGTCTCCTCTGCCTCCCTTCTCAGCTATTTTGAAAAGCAGGCATCAGCTGCACTGCCAGGTGAGGGCCACGCCCATCAGCCCATCAGGATTTTCACATCTGGATCATCCAACACAGCAGCACGCTGCTCATGCAGCACTGTCAGCAGCTATGCCAGCAGGAACACATCCCATGGCCCTGGACCGGGCAGCCCATCCCTGTGCCAGCAGCAGGAACACCACCGCAGTGCCCCGGGACAAACCCGGCGCCGGTGAAGGGTAAATGTGACCTGGAGGTTGGGTCACCGCCGGGACAAGGGTATGCAGAGGGCGTGTCACATCTGCAACGCCACTTCAGCCGCCTGTGCCAGAGAATCCTCCCCAGCAGCCACGGGGAGAGACAAACAGAGCAATTAACCCTTTTTTAACAGAGGATTGATTTCCAGCACGGTGTCAGATCCGGTTTAACAGGAGCAATAGAAAAAGCCCAGAACTATCTGGCACACGATGATGCCAAAAGGCACAAACAGAGCAGGTATTATATTCAGAGATTCCAAAAGAGCCCAACGCTAATAATTACAAAATTAATTCCTTCCACTAAAAATAAATACACTGCTGGAACATTTAATACAATGAACAGCAGATAAAATTATTGTTCCATCCAATTAAACCTCAACAAGTTTTTCTGAGGTTGTGATGACATTTATTGAATTATCTCTGAACTTCTTATGCAAATCAGAAGTAGACCTGAATGCCTAACACTGCTGCACTCAGCAGTCCTAAGACTCTCAGAAGGAGAAAAAAGGGCTGAGCCTCCCTGAGGGCTTGTAAAATCCTGTTTTCCTCTAGGGAGGCAGCTGACACCATTCCCCTCTGCCCAGCAGCCACCACTGCCAGGCAACACCTCTGTCACAGAAGAAAAGTGTTTTAGGAGAAAAGCTTTCAGAAATGGTACATTTCTAAGTTCTCAGCTCTGGTGCTTCTCTAAGTTACAGGTCAGGTGTCCTTGGAAGGGCTCTACTGCCAGCTCACAGCCACAGTCAGTGCACCACTTCCCAGCAGTCTTTATCCTGTTGGAGAAAACACCTCCAAGGACAGGGATCAGAGTCAACAGGCCAAGGCCAGGGATTCCTCCACCAGGCACATGGTCAGGTGGGTGAGGAGACAGTGCATCACCCTCAGGTGGGTGAGGAACCAGAGACTCCCAGCTGCTGGGCTTGTGTGGGGTTCTCTGGCAGCACTGGTTACACTCCGAGTTTTTAGTGTAGCCACATCTGTGAGTTTGAAGTACAGTTGTTAAATATAAGACATTTAATAGATGATTTTGCATTTTTTATTCTATGCAAGTTAGTGTGAGTAAAAGTATTTGTTGTCTGTAACAGTGAGGTTGATGCAAGGTAAGCATTGGCAGAGGCTGGAACTGAATGGTCTTTAAGATCCCTTCCGATGCAAACCAGTCTGTGACATTAAAGTGTTCCTGCAAGCAGAGATAGGACTGTGCCTCTAAATAATAAAATACCCTGTTAACACAGAACACAGAGACTCCTTTTCTCTGCTTGACGAAGTGAAATCCAGCAAACAGGAAAGTCTGGGCAGAGGATGTTCCCACTGTCACCACAGCAGTAAATTATCCCACCTGAATCAGCATTTTGGATTATAAATCTCTTTCTCTTTGAGCATTGGAAATATGAAAACAAATCATCTATGCAAAAAATTAGATATATTACATTAGCAGAGTGTAATTGCATCACACATTACAATCTACAAAGCTCTCTGACTGTAATCTGCAAATTAATGACAGTTAAACATTTCAAACTCAAATCTTTGCAAGCATCTTCAATTCCCCAGCTGCTGGGGGGATATCGTTGAGAAGGATCTCGTACTAAATTATGTATTCAGAGCATGAAGATGCACTGAAAGAAACAGAAATGTCCCCAGAAGACACTTCTAGACAGGAGTCATAAATTTAAATAAGAATCGAGAAATCCTGTTTGAGCTGTAAATCGCAATTGTTTTCTAAACAAAAGTATTTTCATATAAATATCAAAGTTTTTTATCTCCATGGCACAAGTGAAGGATTTACTGAGATAAGCACCAAGTGAGTAACCCAGGGACAGTCAATACCTAAAGCAGATTTTACAGATACAGATGAAGCATTGATGGATCAACACTTAATAGCATCAAACTCCAAAGAAACACTGGAAAACTGCCCTAGCCGATAAAATCAAGCCGGTGGGAAAAGGCAGTGGCAGAACAGAAGTGTAAGTGAAGCACACACAACCTCAGCACCCCTCGGGAAAGCCACCTGCAGAAGTGCCCCCAGGCAGGCAGGCAGCGCCAGAGGCGGGCTGTGGCAGCGGGGACGGGAATGGGACGGGAATG
>VZRX01012255.1:0-28772 GCA_013398075.1 Notiomystis cincta
GTCCCCGCAGCGCAGCCCCGCACCTGCCGCGGCCGCGTTCACACCGACAACAGCCGGAGCCTCGGCTGGCACTGCCCGAGCCCGCCCGCTGCCCGCGGCGGCCCGGGCACCGAGAGTCCCCCTCTGCACCCTCCGCCCTCCTCCAGACCCCTCTCTCCTCCCTCTCCCTCGACAGGTCCCCCGAGAGCGCGGCTGGACGGGGCGTAGCCTGAAGGTAAATCGGGAACCTGCGGTTGAGTGCGGGGAGTGAGTGGAGAGGAGGAGGTGGGTTTTGGGAGAGAGCATCCAGCAATCTGCTAAACCTCCTGGCTTTGCTCCTTGGCTCGGGCTGGGCTGTGCTCCGAATGTTGCACACGCATGGCAGAATCCCTTCCTGAAATCCCGCACAGCTCCGTGTGTAATGGAGTAAGGAGGCAGGAGATGACGGAGAGATACAGTTGCCTCAAGTTATGCCAAGGGATGTTTAGTTGGATATTAGGAACAATTTCTTCCCTAAAAGGACTGTCCAGCCCTGGCACAGGCTGCCCAAGGTAGTGGTGGAGTCACTGCCCCTGGAGGGATTTAACAGCTGTGTAGATGTGGGTTAGTGGTGCCTGGGGGAGCAGTTGTGCTTGGTGGTCTCAGCGGGCTTTTCTCACCTGAATGAGATTCTGTGATTCACCTGTGGCTCCAGAGAACGCTGCTGAGCCCTGCTCAGCCCTCCAGCAGCACCAGAAAGCCGCCAGGTGGGATGTGTGTGCTCCAGCACCAGTGTCCGTGTCGGGGCAGACACGGTGCCTGTGTGAGGTGGCTGTTGCTGCAGCCGGGGAGGATGAGAAACTTGGAGCTGGTACAGAGCTCCTGACAGCCTCGTGCAGTAACTGGATCCCCTCTGTCACTCCAGGGCTGAGTCACAGCAGTGTGTGGGGCGAGAATCCACTGCTGCTGTTGGAGCAGCCAGGTTCGGGTTCGGCACGTTCAGCTCCCGGCTCGGCCGTGCTGATCCGCACGCTGCCAGCAGGGGTTTTGGCCAGATGTGAGGTTTGGGCCACCTGGGTTTTCCCAGGGCTCCTCCTCACCTCCTCTACCTGGGATTAGTGACTACTAACCTGGTGGCTGGGAAAACACAGATTTGCCATCTGATTCAGAGAGTTCTTGGAGAAACTGTGCTGATCTCAGGAGTGTCCAGGTCAGGCCCTCTCACTGCAGAGGAGGAGGCTGGGCTCGATGTCCTGCCTTTCAGTGCCACAGGCGCACATTTCCAGCAGCTTGGCTCCTCTGGAGCCCTTTGTTGGATGGATTTGCTGTGCCTGTGTCATTCATCACATTGTGCTCCAGCACTGCTCTGGAGGAGCGTGCTGCCAAGGTGAGAGGCTGCTTCCTCAGGGGCTGTTTGATGTGCCGAGCTCAAACACCAGCTCTTTGTGCCTCTGGATTTGTGGTTTGTGTTCTGAAATGCTCCGTGTGCCGAGGGCAGTAGAGCCTCTTCTACTAAAAGACCTTTGTACAGTCCTTGGGTGTTGGAGTACATATCATGAGTTTTTGGCAGAAATCCACCACTCTTTTCCACTTGCATACGTGAACTGTTATCAATGGCTGTGCCTTTTTCTGTTTGCATTCTCACCAAAGCCCAGCTGGGGAGGTGGCAGTGCAGCTGCCCCTTGCCACTCTCAGCAACAGGAGCAAGGGCTACGGATCAGCTCGCATCCCAACATTCTTAGAGGGGAAAAATCAGCTCCCACCCTTATCCTGAAAGCTTGTCAGTATTTTCTGTGTGTGGCAAAACAGCACAGAGCCGGTATCAAAGCTGCTTCTGAGGAGCAGCTCATGTGCTCAGGCTTCCTCCAAGAAATCCTTTTCTGATAAAAGACTGACTGCATAAATCCAGTCGTGCTTCCGTTGAGCATTCCTTGTCTGCATCGCGGCCAGTGCCCGAACCCCAGTGTGTGTTCACAGGACAGGCTGCCAGCGGTTCTGTTTCGTAAGAGAACAAAATGTGGTTGTGCCCAAGGGCACATCAGTACTTCCCTTTGGTTTTGTACTAATTTCAAAAAGATTTGAAGATTCTCAAAGTCAATTGAAGTGAGTGGGGGAACGAAAGGTCAGCCTTTCCCCGAGGGCACGCTGGGGTTGCTGCGTGACTTTGGGCAGAAGGACCAAGCTGGGAAGTTGGCTGGCACCGAGGGGCACGGGTGGTGCCGAGGGTAAATCACTGCCAGAACAGAGAAGAACGAAGTCTCCTTCCTTCAAGTGATCACCCCATGAAAAGCCTGAGACAGTGTGCCTGTTGCAGGGGTTTGGGATTTGCCTTTGCCCTGGGTGTGGCTTTGGAAAGGCTTTTGCATTTGGTGTCTGTGGGAGTTCAGTCCCCAAATTCAGGCAATGTGCTGGCAGTGGGGTGTGGTGGGACTCCTGCCCCATGCCAAGGCTCATCTCCTCGGCCCAGCAGAGCATCCCCTGACATGGGGGTCTCCTTCCATCCCCCCAGCCCCATAGCAGAGGTGTTGCTCCATCTCTCTGCCCATTGGATGTGGTGACAAGGATTGCCAGAGTCCAGAGATGAAAGCTGAGCTGGTTTTGTGCATGTAATAAGCTTTAGAAGTGGTGTGGGGGCTGTAAAAGCTGGGATGCCATTGCTCCTGCCAGTCTTCCCATCCCACTCCATGCCCATGCCGGTCCTGCTGCAGCAGCAATGGTACTCCAAGGCAAGAGGAGCCACGGGGAGTAACAGCTCCCCAAACCATGTCCCAGGTGAACTGAGCATGGGAATGTCTCCCTGGAAGTTGGGGTTTCTTGTTTCTCAAGTCCCCTTCTTGCACATGCCGTTCCAGCCCTGCTGGGACGTGTGGCAGAGGTGTTCGGTGGGATGTAGCACTGGAGGAAAGCTGTGCTGGAAAGCAGCTGGAGCCTCCAGGGGCTGGTGGCCAGGGCAGAGGAGCGCCCGGGGACCTTTGAGCAGAGCTCCGGAGGGGACCGGCAGCGGCGGCACATTCCAGCGAGGCCGGGGGTCTCCGCTCGGTTAATGATTGAGCTGCAATGGCCCTTTGGTTCCTGCCGTTTGGAGAGGCACCTCGGGAACGCGTGAGCCTTTCCAGGCTGCGGGGCTGGGCGTGGGGATTTAAAGAGACACGGTCTGTCCCTACGTTTCCAGTAAAAGGATACTTCTCTGGTGCCGGAAGGTGATGGTTTCTGGATTTTCGTTGTCTGTTTGCTTTCTGATTCATTGGGTGCATTACCTGCATGCTCTGAGTGGGGAGCGTTATCAGTGTGGAGCTGTGCTGGCCTCACTCTGCCTCATTCCGTGCTCATCAACCTCTGCCTGATGCTCCCTCCGAGGTGCTGACCCTGGTCCCACGGGATGTGGTTCCTAATGGGTCCCCGTGTATCCCCCGCCTCTGGGTGGTGTGACACCCGCGGCTGGCCTGTCCCCAGCCTGCTGCTGTCCCCTGCGGTGGCTGGGTTAATCATTGACAGCTCCCCGTGCCACGTGGGCGCTGGCCTGGCTGTTTGCAGAGCCCTTATCTGCACAGGGCATTTGTCACCCCGTGCCAGTTACTGGCACAGTAAACGTTAACGGCCGGTGCTGGGAAGGACTTTAACAGCTCAGGGACCTTCCCCGGGGCTCAGCCAGTTCTTATCCCGTTGCACTGGAAGCACATGGAATCCCAGCAGGACTGCCAGTCTCACAGGCTGGAGGGCCACAGGGGAGATGAGGCTGTGGGGTGGTCAGGATAAGTCCTGGGACGCCTGGGTCTGGTGTGGTCCTGCCACGAACATCTGGATCTCCATGAGTCCTGCAGCCAAGGCTTGGTCCCATTGCTTAGGTGGGAGCAGGAGCTGGGGACTTCTCCCAGGGCATCCTGGTACTGAACCTGAGGGGTCCTGTGTCTCTCAGCCTGGGGGTGGAGAGGATAAGAAAGCTGGCATTTAAAGGAAAAAGGAAGAAAAAAGGAAAAGGAGTGAAGAGGATGAGGCTTTGCTGCCAGTGCTGAAGGCTGAGCTGGGGCAGTGGGCCAGGCTGGGGGCAGGGGTGGTTCTGAGGCTGCAGTGGGGGTTTTCTCTGGGGGTTTGAGAGGGCTGTCTGGTGGCTGGTTCCCTCTGCTGCTCCTACTGAAACTGGAACTGACCCTGGCAGGGCAGCAGAGGTGTCACGAGGCTGCGGGACGGGCCCGCAGCGATGACGCAGAGTGCACTTGACCTCCTTTCATCAGTGTCATTGGGCAAGAGCAGGATGTCTGGGCAGCCAGGGCTGGTGTTCCAGCTCTGTTTTTCCAGCTAGAGGGTTGCCCCGTGGCTTCTGGACACCTTCCTGAGCAAATCCCAGGATGGCTGTTGTGTGGTGAGAGCCACTGGCATAAGCCCCCTGGGCACAGACACACTGGAGGCCACACATGGACTGTGGCTGTGTGATTTCTCCTGGGGTGAAGACCTGGGAGCTGTGGTGCTGCTTTCTTGGGAACAGCAAGGATGTAGGAAGCAGTGGTTCTCCCCCAGCTAAAAGTAATAGACAGACAAAGTGAAAAACCAGGGACAAACCAGAAATGACCTCTCTTCTCCAGGCAGGTGATCTCCTGCTGAACCCTGAGCCCTGGCTGCTGCTCTGGACAGACATTTGCTTCCCAGCCAAGTGGCAGCTGACCCCACGCTTCCCTTTCCCACGCCTGGCCTCATACCTCCACACAGCTCTTCCAGCGCCGCTGCTGCGCCGAGAAATTCCAAACCACAGCAGGCACTGGAGGCGTTTTGCAGCAGCAGCTGAATTGGATCAAACCATGTAGTGCCTCTGAGGCTGAAAGCCCCAAGTGCCTGGTTATTAAGGGGACATTTAGGGGGTGCTGGGGGGCTGGTGACAAGGGGAGTGCTTTGGCTGAGCCCTTGGCCTTGCTCCTGCTGCAGTGTCCTCCTCTGTGCAGAGAGAACAGAATCACCCTCTCTGTGGCTGTGACCTGTGAGTGCATGGGAACACTGCCAGATCCAGGCACTGAGCTTATTTATTGTTTCATTTATTGTCCTGTGCCATGGTGGAGGGACCAGGGAGAGTGAGCTCTCTCCTCTCCACACTGAGCTGTTGGCTTTGGTCTGTCTTTGACTGACTGTTTGAGGCAGCTGCTTCTCCACGTCCTGGATTTCCTGGATTTCTTCTCTTTTCGCTTTCTCGTGCCTTGTGTCAGGACGTTGGTGTGAAGGCAGCGTTTGTGCTTCCTAAGCCTCCACGTGTGCCCCTGCTGGGCTGGAGCAGCTGCAGTGCTGGGCTGGCACAGGGCAGGAGCTGCTGGGGCTGGGGGGGCTGCAGGGGGCTGCATCACCGGGGTACCCCATCCCTGCCCTCCACAGGAAACTGGAGAGCTGCATTTCCATCTGCCAGAGATCCCAGCACACCCCCTGAGGGACCCTTGGAGGGGGGGCCACCGACACACCCCGCTCAGGGCCCTTGAAGGAGGAGTCTGGGTGGGGAGGGGGGCACAGGTGCAGCCCCCTGGCTGCAATGCAGGACCTCCAGCAATGCCAACAGCTGTGCAAGTTCCTGCTCTGCCCAATGGCTCTGGGAATGGAGCCAGCGCTTTTGTGAAATCAAGAGTGGGTCCCCAGCTATGAGCCCCTTTCAAGGGTCTTGTGCTTTCCTTGCCAGACAGAGATTTTGTGTTTGGCTTCTGGATTTTGTGGCATTTTTTGTGGATCTGGCGATACCACAGATGGCTTTTGGCAAAAGGCTCCTCTCACGTCACCGATCCAGAGCCCAGACACCTTGAGATTCCCTGAGGCCTGAGGCACATGGGGGCTGCATTTGCAGCAGGGACTGAAGGGGTTAAAGCTGCTTTGCAATGTGATTTAAAAAAAAAAAAAAAAAAAAAAGCCATTTCCTTCATGTCCAGAGACAGTTTATTTTCTGGGCATTCTTCGGGATGCAGGGAGGTGCCTTTTCTTTAAGGCATTTCCTGTAAGCAAGTTTATATTTGGCCTGGGGAGGGTGGGGAGAGGAGGTGGGTGCTGGGGAGGGTCTGTGGCCGGGCCGGGTGACCTCACTTTTGGCTCCTTGTCGCGAATTGTGGAGGTGGCAGCTGCGGGAGGCGCGGCCGGGCCGGGCGGCTGTCGGAGCAGGGCGAGGAGCGGCTCCTGCGGGCTCCCTGTGTGCCCGGCAGCGCTGCTGACACTGTGGTAAGGCTGAGCTGGCATCCACGGGCTGCCGAGGCTGCTTTCAGGCCAGCCCTTCCGTCATCTCTGAGATGATGAAGATGAGAGCTGCTGGACCCCATATGCTGTGCTTGGTGTGGCTCTCTTCCCTCCCCCAGGATGGCTTTGATTTCTGTTGAAAAGTCAAAAAAACCAACCAGACCATCCACATTCCCTGTGCCCCTGGGGTCGGTGGTGCAGATTTAACTCTTTCCCGAGGATATTTGGTCAGATCCTGGGGCAGGGGCTGCAGCCAGACCCTGATGCCACAGACTGGGCTCCCCCAGGCAGTGCTGGGGCTCGAGCTGTTCCCCGATGTTCCCAGTGCCAATTTTCTTCTCCCCCATTTTGTTTTCTTTTTATTACCCTGATTTCCTAACATCGGAAGAGGCGAGTTATGAAACTGGAGTTATCCAAACACGTCTTGTTTGAAGATAGCGTTTCATCCAGCAGATGCAGCTTCCTGCCCTGTAAATGGTTCCCATTGTTTTTCCTTGGCTCCTGGCCCCGGCAACGCTGGGGTGTCGCTCCGCTCCGGCAGCCGGAGGAGAGGTGGTCCCAGCCACGGAATGGCTGGACTGGGAGCACTGGTGCTCTGTAGGCAGCCTCTGAAAGCACCTGGGGGCTCCCTGGGGCTGCCTCAGGTTAAAGACAGAGAGCTGGCAGGGTGCTGGCTCGGTTGGCTGCAAACATCACCTGCAAACTGGGGTTGTTGTGTGCTGGGCCAGGCACAGAGGTGGTGCTGGGCTGATGGGTGGTGTCTGCATGGCAGGAAGCAGGGAAAAGGGGGCTAAAGAAAATGAGGTGGTGCTGGTTGGTGTGGTGAGGACATTGCCCAAAACAAAAGAAGCAGCACACATTTCTAATTCTAAATTATTTTTTTTTTCTTAGTGTTTAAATGCAAAGAGAGGGTTCAGAGGTGATGCTCAGATGCTGCTGAGGCACTGGGAAGAAATGTTTTCCTGGGAGGGTGGTGAGGTCCTGGCACAAATTGTCCAGAGAAGCTGTGGCTGCCCCATCCCTGCAAGTGTTCAAGGCCAGGTTTGATGAGGTTTGGAGTAACCTGGTCTGGTGGAAGGTGTCCCTGCCCATGGCAGTGGGTGAAACTGGATGAGCTGAAAGTTCCCTTCCAGCCTAAACCATCCTGTAGTTCCAAGATTCTATGATTCTGTGACCCCTGTGGTGGCAGGAATGTGGTGTGGGATTCAAGAAGCAGTAACAGAGTTTGTTGGTGAGCTGCACTTTGTGCCTCACGCTGCCCTGGGTGTGCAGCCGCTGTCAGCCTGACCTTGGTGAGTGTCCGGTGGCTGCAGGATCCTGGGCACGGCGAGGTGCAGCAGGAGCAGGCTGGGACCTGGTGACTTTTGGGTGGGTCGCCCTTCCCCACCGGCAGAGCCTGCTTTGAGAGGAGCTGGGTGTGCCCAAATCTCTTCCTCCCACTGAGGAAGCCGTGGTGGGGGTCACGCTGTCCCTGGAGCTCGNCCGAGGATATTTGGTCAGATCCTGGGGCAGGGGCTGCAGCCAGACCCTGATGCCACAGACTGGGCTCCCCCAGGCAGTGCTGGGGCTCGAGCTGTTCCCCGATGTTCCCAGTGCCAATTTTCTTCTCCCCCATTTTGTTTTCTTTTTATTACCCTGATTTCCTAACATCGGAAGAGGCGAGTTATGAAACTGGAGTTATCCAAACACGTCTTGTTTGAAGATAGCGTTTCATCCAGCAGATGCAGCTTCCTGCCCTGTAAATGGTTCCCATTGTTTTTCCTTGGCTCCTGGCCCCGGCAACGCTGGGGTGTCGCTCCGCTCCGGCAGCCGGAGGAGAGGTGGTCCCAGCCACGGAATGGCTGGACTGGGAGCACTGGTGCTCTGTAGGCAGCCTCTGAAAGCACCTGGGGGCTCCCTGGGGCTGCCTCAGGTTAAAGACAGAGAGCTGGCAGGGTGCTGGCTCGGTTGGCTGCAAACATCACCTGCAAACTGGGGTTGTTGTGTGCTGGGCCAGGCACAGAGGTGGTGCTGGGCTGATGGGTGGTGTCTGCATGGCAGGAAGCAGGGAAAAGGGGGCTAAAGAAAATGAGGTGGTGCTGGTTGGTGTGGTGAGGACATTGCCCAAAACAAAAGAAGCAGCACACATTTCTAATTCTAAATTATTTTTTTTTTTTTTAGTGTTTAAATGCAAAGAGAGGGTTCAGAGGTGATGCTCAGATGCTGCTGAGGCACTGGGAAGAAATGTTTTCCTGGGAGGGTGGTGAGGTCCTGGCACAAATTGTCCAGAGAAGCTGTGGCTGCCCCATCCCTGCAAGTGTTCAAGGCCAGGTTTGATGAGGTTTGGAGTAACCTGGTCTGGTGGAAGGTGTCCCTGCCCATGGCAGTGGGTGAAACTGGATGAGCTGAAAGTTCCCTTCCAGCCTAAACCATCCTGTAGTTCCAAGATTCTATGATTCTGTGACCCCTGTGGTGGCAGGAATGTGGTGTGGGATTCAAGAAGCAGTAACAGAGTTTGTTGGTGAGCTGCACTTTGTGCCTCACGCTGCCCTGGGTGTGCAGCCGCTGTCAGCCTGACCTTGGTGAGTGTCCGGTGGCTGCAGGATCCTGGGCACGGCGAGGTGCAGCAGGAGCAGGCTGGGACCTGGTGACTTTTGGGTGGGTCGCCCTTCCCCACCGGCAGAGCCTGCTTTGAGAGGAGCTGGGTGTGCCCAAATCTCTTCCTCCCACTGAGGAAGCCGTGGTGGGGGTCACGCTGTCCCTGGAGCTCGGGCACGGCCGCCCTGCTGCAGCCACACTGGGAGGGTGCCTCTCTTCTCCTGCTCTCCATGGGCTTCCCACCTGCTTGAGCAGCAGGGATTGTATTTTAATTAAGTTTTTGTTTCTGTGAACAGTGCAACAGGCTGGGGAGCTGCAGCTGGTGGCTCATTAATGAAGTTCTGCAGAACCGTGGCGGAAGCAGCACCAAACCCTTGGCTGAGCTCGTGGTTTGACGCTTTTCCTTCCTGTTCTCCTCAGCAAAGCAAACTCACTTGGCTGTACCGTGGTCATCCCAACCTCAGCCCCTGCTCCCTCCCTGCTTTGGGTGTCAATTTTTGCTTTGAGGGTTGGGCTGGGGTCTTGAGGACGGAGCCTGAATCTCGTGTCTCTATTTCTTTGGCCACAGTGGTTACAGAAGGCAGAGATAGCAAGGTCAGGAGCCTCAATGATTGGTGTTTGATAAGGTTCACTGATATTTTATCGGTGGTCTCTGAGAACAGAAGGAAACTTCGTGAGTTAAGAACATCAGTCTTGGCAGGGCCACATCCCTTCTGAATGCTCAGTGCTGGCTCGGGATGGAACCCAAATCCTCGGAGATCCTGGTCTCTCCTTACTGCCAGTACCCACAGAGATCTTGGCTGTCCTTGAGCTGTTCTCTGGCTGTGCTGGCAGAGCCAGTCACCTGCCCAGCTGCTTCACCTTGGATTTACCTGCTCTCAGGTGGTTCGTGCTGCTCCTTGAGCAGGGACTGAGCCGTGAAGGGCTCCTGGCAGTATGGAGGAGGTTGTGTAAGACTGGGTTCCATGGGTTATTGAGTGTTTGTGTTTCTTGGCCAGGCTCCTCAGCCCATTGTGGCACGGAGTGATGCACCAGTGGCTTTGTCAGTACTTTCCCTGTTTTTCCAGCAGTGCTCCCCTTCAGCTCATCTCCAGCTCTGCCGAGGTCCTGGCTGGGGGTGGGCACAGGGGTGTTCTGCAGTGGGAGTGGGAGGAGATGCCATAGCCCACATCTCTCTCTGGGAATGCTCTGGAGACCGAGGAGAGCAAAGATCAGCTCCTGCAGCCCTGCTCGGTGCTGTCAGCCTGCAGGGACCTTGTGACACTGCACAGTCCTGTGGGCAGGTGGGAACGAAACAGTCGGTGAGCAGCCGGCGGGAAGAGCAGCGAGTCCTCGTGTCACGGGTCAGTGTCACCTGTGCGGTGCCAGGCAGGGCAGTGGAGCGTGGGCGGCCCTGAGCACACGGCTGTGGCTCAGTGAGGCAGAGTTGGCTGGGCAGCCACGTCTCCAGGCACTGGGACTGGGGGGTTTGGGCAAGCCAAGGCATGGGCTGTCTTGGATGGGGCTGGGGCGGCCGTGGGGGCTGGGGGCAGGTGCCACTTGTCCCTGAAGATGCTGAGGTTGCTGAAATGTGCTGGGGCTTTGGGTCCCTACTGAAAACTCACTTGTGAGTCAAAAATTAGTCATAAAATTAGATGGATGAAGTTCTAGAAGCATGTGAGCTGACTGATTGACCACAAACATGTCAGCCAGCGGCACTGGGGTAGAGCTTTGCTGAGGCTTCCTCAGAAACACCAGTGGGGCAACTGCTGCACACTGCTGGGACTGGAAAGGATTGTTTGCTTGGGAAAAGATGAGCATTTTAGAGTGTTGTTCCGAAGGACACAGCACTGACTGCTGGGGATGGCTGCCCTGCTGTGCACAGCTGCTGTGCTGGGGGTTTGGCTGGGGAGGTTCCTCCCTCTGTGAGCACAGTGGGTGTTGCAGAATGATTGTCCTTAGGGCAAAGTGGTTGTAGTATCACCCCTGGGAAGCACTGAAGACAGGCTGGAGCCTTTGCCAGCCCTGGCATCATCAGCCCACCCTCAGGAGGGGATCTGTCACCCACAGCAGCCCCATCCTCGCCACGTCCGGCGCTGCTCCACGAGGCCATTGTGCAGTCGGGCCGGACGAGAAAACCCCGAGCGGGTCTTGCTGTGACAAATCTTTCCCTTACAGAGGGGCTTTCACATGGAAGGGAAGCTGGAACAAACATGCCCATTCCTGCCAAAGGCACTGCTCTGCCAGTAACCGGCCTCTGCTTCCTCCTGCAAGCGCTTGGTGTGTGGAATTGGGGCTTCCTGCTGCCTGCTGACCCCTGTGCCTCTCCTTGGCCTGACCCCGGGAGCTGCTCCTCCGCTGCTGACCCTGCTGTCGGCAGCAATGCTGGACTTCCGGCGCGCTCGGCGTCACAACTTCCCGTGAGCCGGAGCAGCTGTGCCAGGCCGGGAGCTGCCGTGCCTCTAAATCCCTCGGAAGGCCGGGAAGCGCTCGGTTGATTACCCGGGCTGAGGAGGAGTTACCTGAGCCATCTCTGGGAAGTGTTCTGCCTGGCTTACGGCAAAGGTCTCGGATCTGGGACCGTCTTCGGGCACGGAGCAGCCCAGATCCGTGTGTGCATCCTTGGATCCTGATCTGTGTCTCTGTGCTGTGTCCCACAAGGCTTTGCTTGCCTTGGCTCCTCAGAAATGCTGTTTTTTATGTGAAGGACCCCGTTTTGCTCTATGCTCAGGCACATGGTGGGCTTGGCTGTGGGAAGGGGCACAGGCAGACCTGGCTGTGCTGGATTCTCTGGTGGGAGGCAGACAGATGGGACCATGTAAGCTGATTCTGCCATTCCCGTGATTGATCTTCCATTGGAATTCAGCATCTTGGCTGTCAGGCCATCACAAGAGTCTCTAATATCGCTTGAGGCCAGCTTTTGCATCCTGTTTTATAATATTCCCTGACATTCCCCACATTCCTGGCAAGGAGACTTCTGTTTTTTTTCGAGAAGTTCCTTTGTCTCTTTGGAAAACTGTGACATCCTTTAAGACTTCTTCAAAATGCTGTTGTCCTGCTGTCCTGGCATCTCCTGATGGCTTCATAAAGAATGGGAAGCCTTGAGTTTCAACTCCAGCCCCAACAACATCTCCATCCATTTGGGAGAAAGGGGAAGAAAGAACGAGGTAGACCATGTGCTTCTGTTTGACTCAGTGACCTCCCTACACCTGATGTCCCTGCTGTGTTTCCCCCCATGTGCAGGTTTCACTGCCCCCCATGTTTTTGGGATGGTGTTGGGCCTGTTACCTGAGCTTCCATCGCTGCCACAGCCTGTCAGGACAGCAAGCTCTGATGGGCTGGGTCCCCCCTGGGTTCCTGGGGCCGGGGCCTTCAGGGTCTGACTGCCAGGTGTGAGCTGAGGGCAGGCAGGATGTTTCCCAATGCTGTATCCCTGGATAGGGATGAGAGGCCTGTCGTGTTTCTCACTGGGAATCGGAAGCAAGGTGAGATGGTGCTCAGCTGTGGGGATCTCACAGCTCGTTCTGGGAATGATTTGTGCCAAAGCACCGGTTTGGGAAGTGCAGGCACAGGGAATGTGGTTTTCATTGTGGAGACTGTGTCAACCACAGCTTCTTGTTTGGACTCTGCTGACCCCTCTGCTTTGGGCTGAGAGCTGAGTCCTGCTGCATAGGGAAGAAGCATTCCCAGGGCAGGTGGAACACACTGCGCTCGACACAAATTTCACCAGAAATTTGTAGGGAATCGGTTCATTTAGTCTGGATAGCTCAGATTGCAGGCGCTACTGTTCTCGTCCCTGAACCATCTTTTTGAGCTTTTTGTCCTCTTTGTTAATCATGAGGGACTGGGAAATTTATGATGGCTCAGCCTTGGCTGTCACTTTCCCCATCCCCTGCACACAGAACGTGCTGGCAGCCCCTGCTGTTCGCCAGCAGCCGCCCGGCAGGAGCCTCAGCTGGGGCTCATGGCCACTGGTTTGAGTAGCTGTCTGATGATGAGAGGGGGTTTTGGGGCGAACATCCCTCTCCTCCGGCCCGGTGTGCTGCCGGGGAGTGTCGAGCGCGCCTCCGGCCCCGCTCCCAGCGCCTGGAGCCGGCCCGATCTCTGCCCTCAAACCTTCCCTTCTCGGGTTGGGCTGGAAAGCTGCGGCTCAGCCGGCGGCACCGGGTGCCGTGCAGGGCAGGACAGCCCTGCCCGCTGCGGGGAGCGGTACCGGATGGAGCCCTCCCCGCTGCTCCCACCCCCGCCGCGGCGCTCAGCCCTGCGGGGCCGGGATGTCCTGTTCGCCNGGGAAACTGCCGCTCTGCCATGGAGTGCCTGTGGGAAGGTCTCTTGCCGCCGGTGGCCGGTGCGGGGTGGCCGAGGAGGGATGAAGGAGGCTGGGGATCATGCTGATGCTTTTTTCTGCATTTAATCCACGGGTTCCAATGAACAAAGCCGGGATTAGCAGCTCCTGCCATGGTGAGTCCGCTCGTGTCCCGGCTCTGTGTTTGGATTGGGAGGCTCCAGCCAGCAAACGCTCTCGGGGGAGATGGGAAAGGCTGTAAAATGACCTTTTTTCTTGTTAGAGATTTCTTGGAAGCAGCGTTTCCTGTGCAGCAGGGCGGTTTGCTCTGGCTTTTACACTGCGCGGCGAGGGCAGGGTTCAGAGGTGTCACTTGTGCGTTGTTGTTAAGATTTTGGGTTTTTTAAAAATCTTTTCTTGAAAACCAGAATTTCCTTCCCGATTTTCCCCCTGAAGCGCTCTGCAGCTGCCGGCCTGCGGGAGCGTGTGGCCGGAGCGGGGCTGCAGCCCCGGGGATGCGACTCGGTGGGACAGGGATGAGAGGGGCGATGTGACAGAGCACGGGCTGGCCTCAGCCTCAGCGCCTGGGGCTTTTCCTTCCCCTCTGAACCTGCAGCAGGCAGAAGAGACCTGCAGCGCTGGCAATATTTGGGTTTATTTCTGCCAGAGCCAGCCAAGCCGGTGGGAGCGCCGCGTGTCAGCTCCTCCGGATCTTTGATTGTTTCCTGAGCCAAAATCCCTTTGTAGGAGCCCGACCCCCGGCCCTGCCAGGCAGTGGTGTGACAGTCCTGCCCCGGAGCACACAGACCCGTGTCCCCCTGAGAAATGCCCCCGGCTGCGTTTTGAAACTCGGAGTTTGGGATGTGTGGCTGTGCCTGGAGGGGTCCCTGCACGGATGGGGGTTCTGTGCCTGCACCTCCCACGTGCTGAGGGGGGCCTTGTGCTCAGCTGCACATCCAGGACTCCTTGGGGTTAAACTCCTGAATTTTGCAGATGTTTCTGATGTGGGATGGGATTTCAGGAGTTTAGCAAGGAGTGCATGCAGGCACCTGTGCTTCTGCTGGGCAACAGGGGCCAGTCAATAAACCAAAGCTGAGACTGGTGGGGAAGGAGGCAGGATCTTGTGCAGAGCTGGGAAATACTTGATTTGGGGTTATGTTTGTATTGCAGCCTTTAGGAAGGGAAGAAGAGAGCCCTAAAGTAACCCTTTGTGCCTCTGCTGGGAATTCAGTGCCCGTTCCTTCCTTGTGCCCATGCCAGGGCTGGAGCAGTGGCCACTGGCTGGGTGTGACAGCCCCTGTCCCTGGGGGTGTGTAGGGCTCCCACCAAAGCCTCTGGAGCCTGAGCATTCTTCAGCCAGGAATGGGGTGGGTTTGTGATTCTGTGCAACATGGAAAAAGCTGCAGCAAGACCTCAAGGGAATTCTGCTCCATGGGTTCCTCTGGTAACACACGTGTTTATGCTAAATAAATGCATAAAAGTAGGAGGGAATTCCCTCGTGTGTTAAGGAAGTAACTGTTCTTTAGTGCCTGGATTTAGCAGTAGGAGCTGGGGATCGTTCCTCAGCGTGGGAAGCAGGAGAGCAGCTGCAGCAGGTCACATCCATGGGAGATGCAGATGCTGCAAAGGGTGATTGGAGCTGAGAGCTCCCTGCAGAGCCAGAGCTGCTGCTGGCTCTGTTTTCTTAGCAGAGCTGTTGGTGTTTTCCTTTGCCTTGGCCTTCCTTGGCCTTTGGTGGTGGCTGGTGTTGGGTCTCGTGCAGCCTGGGGTGAGAGTGCTGTGCTGCCAGCAGCACTCCGGACACTGACCTCAGTCCACACTGGGTTTAATGCTCTTCCAGGTGGTGAAAACTGGACTTCTGCTGTTGTCCATGTAAGGAAACGTGAGCTCTGATCTCTCCTCATGGGGAGGTGCAGCCTGGTCAGTACCTGTGATGGGTGATGGATGCTGTGCCCGGTGCTGCCAGAGCTCCGGCACCTCTGGCTGCCCTCGGAGCGACGGCATCCACTTGTCCAAACAAAGTGTGTGAGATCTCTGGGATGGTCAACAGGAAAACAGTGCAGTTTTAGAAAGGGTGGACTACAGCATGGGCAAGATGGATTAATTTTCTTCGGCATCTGAGTAGCTGTTTTCATCTTGCTCCTTGTGAATGCCTCATGTCTGGAAGTGTTCTAGGCCAGGTTGGATGGGGCTTGAAGAAACCTGGTCTAGTAGAAGGCAGAGAGCCAGAATGAGATGATCTCTAAGGTCCCTTCCAATCCAGACTATTCTGGGATTCTCTTCTGGATTTCTCTTTCTGGGTTCAACAAATGTCAAAGAGAAGGAAGGAATCTCACTCCAAGCCTAGATCTGACAGAGGTGGCTGGTGGCTGTGCTGGCACTGACAGACCTTCTTGGGGTGGTGCACAGGGTGGGCTGGAGCCAGAGACTCTCTCTGCTCTGAGCTTGCTTTGCCATTGCCTTTTCAGAAATGGAGCCCCAGGTTCTTGCTGAGCTTCCCATCAGGCATGGGGGGCTGCTGCTGTGTGCTCCTGGCACAGTGGGACAGTCCTGCCCTCTCTGTTGTTCCTCTGGGGTCAGAGCAGCTGCAGAAATGCAGGTGGGGGAGGCAAGGACAGATCAGGGTCCTCACCTTCCTGGCCCTTTGTTTCTGTTCCTCTCTCTTTCCATCCCTTGTTCCCCCCAGACATCTGCTCTGCAGCTGCAGCCTGAGCAGTGGACGTGTAACCCCCGAGCTGCCGCAGCGCTCCTGCTCCCGAGTGCTCTGGAGCTGCTGGGAGGAGGTGTCCTGTAGTCCAAAGGGGCTACAGGACTCTGAGGAGGTGCCTGGGGGAGCAGGAATCTGTAATATGCTGTAGGACAGTCCTGTAGCCCTCACAGCAGTGCCAGGGGACGCTGACTTGGTCTCTGCCACCCCACCGTGGCCTGCTTTAATGTCCATCGGATGGCAAAGCCCCGGTGCATCCCATGCCCCTGAGCTATCCCTGCCCTGTTCAGCCCTGCCCTGTGGGTTCTGTGGAGATGTTTTGGTGTGAAGAAGGGGCTTGGGTTAGTGGTGGCCTTGGCAATGCTGGACTTGATGATCTGAGATGCTTTCCCAGCTTAAACCATTACATAATTCCAGGATCCTAAGTGCCACTGTTTTGTGGCTAATGTGTCTGCTTCAGTGCTCCCTTCTCATCTTTGTTAAAGACAGCACTGGCTGCAAATCTGAATTTAGGTTGTTGTGAGTGACATTTGTGGAAGCAGAGGTGTTCCCTGCACAGATTGGGCCCAGCTCCTCTCCCTGCAGGGCTGGGAGCTGCTTTTGGCTGAGCAGGTGCTGCAGCACCACCTCAGTTTCCTGGCGGCCGCGTTCCTGCGTCGTGCAGCACAAAGCTCTGCACACTGTGGGTGCAAAGGGTTGGGATTTCAGAAGAGAATAAACCAGACCTGAGGTGGCTGTTGGGCTCGTTTGAGGGGAGGAAATGAGAGCTGCCTCATCCAGCTGATAAGGGTGGTCACACACCGCCCTGGAGCCCAGCCGAGCGATGAGCGGGGCAGAGATAAGGCAGGGGAGTGCTCTGGGGGTTGTGACGGTGCTGCTGGGTGTCTCCATGGCCACCCTGCATGGATTATGATCCAGATCCCATCCAGACACCCCACAGCTACAGTCTCCTTACCCTGTGGTGGCCAGAGGGGCTCCTGTCTGGGTTGTGCCAGCCAGTGCTCACAGACACCATGCAGCAATTCCTGTGCAGCCCCTAGGATCATTTTTACCCCTGGATATCCCTCATGTTCTGTGCCACACAGCAGCTGTCTGGGACAGGAGTGGGATGGCAGAGGGCTCTGGTGCCATCCCCCCTGCCAGATGCCATCCCCAGGGAGTGATGCCCTTGGAGCAGACATTTCAGGACTGGACATGGTGGAGACATTTGAGCAATCCCTGGTTGGTGACATAGCAAGGAGCAGTTCCAAAAACTTATGAGACCTATTTACTGTGTGAAGGTTAATTATGGAAATGTGCCATGTCTGGGAGAACATCCAACAGCATTCCTCATTCCTGTTCATGTGCCCTGTCCCTGTCTGTGCTGGCAGCTCCAAAATCTCTGCACTTTGCTGAGTGGAGCTGGGATCTGGAAGCAGGAGGTGCCTGTGGCTATGTGGAGCTCCATGTGCCTCCTGCCCCAAGAGCCCAGCTGGGTGGGCAGTGAGTCCCAGCTGTGCCCAGTGCCAGGAGGGTGGCATGGGATCTTCCTCCAAAGCCCACTGGGAGGGTCTGGGATTGGCCCTTGGCTGCTGTGGGAGTGATGCCCTGTTCAGGAAGGCAGCTCTGACTGCTCTAGGCAGAGTCAGTCCCTCTGTCCCTGGCCATGCTGGCCCTGGTGCCTTCAGCATGAGTAGGGTACAGCTTTCCCATGGAACACCTGCTTCAGCTCCTCATATTGTCAAGCAGTGAAGGCACATCCCCCTGGTTCAGGAGAGGTGTTGGGACTTTCTGTCGTTCCTGTAAAGAGCAGGCAAGAAATTTCTGCTTACAGCTGGGAAGGGAAGTCCCTGTTGTAGGCAGTTTTACTTTCAGGCAGGATGGAAAGAAATCACACCAAAAAGAAAGAAAAAAGAGCAATTTTCTCCCCTTGGTGCTGGGGTTGAAGCTTCCCCCGCAGTGCCAGGCAGCTGCTTCCAGCTTTCCATGAGGTAACGTGCGAGCGATTTTGTGGCGGGGTTTTCTCCTCACACAGTAATTGGCTGTGTGGGATGTTTTATGGAGATTTGGAACCTCGCTGTGGGAAGCTGAGAGCCTGGTCTGGGACTTCTTAGTTTTGATTGTTAAAGTGAAAGTACAGAGTGGGGTTCTGGAAGTGACTTTCCTGTCTGTAATTCTGCTGGCCTCTAGTGTTCCAGGTTGCTAATTTTAAAGCTTTTATGTAATGTCCCGGGCTTTTCCCTGTCCACGCCTGTTCCAGGCCAGGGTGGGGTGGATGGAACACTAAAAGCACTTGAGAGAAAGCTGTCAGGCTCCAGACACCCCACAGCCAGGAGCCATTCCTTGCTGGAGCCACCAGTGGCTTGCACCAGGGAAATGCCACAGTGCAGTGACTGCAGGAAGGGGATTGGGGAATTTTGTCCTTTTTTTTCCACTTTGGTGTTGGTTTTCATCCTTTTGTTCTGGCACAATGGGAGCCTCTTCTCTTCCTTAGGTTTTGATTTCCGCCTTTTGCTGGGGGTATTGGGGAGTCAGGGTTCCCTGGCTGGGGGGTGCTGGACCCACTCGGGGCATTTCTGATGGATCATGGTGGCACTTGGGTTACAGTCTCTGCTCCTTGCTGGGAGAAGGGGATGGGAGAGCAGTTGTGGATGCCTTTTCCTTGGGAAGCACCATCCAGCCTCAACAGCTGCTAGACAAGGGCAGAGGCTTTGCTGGAGGGCAGGGATTCTCTGGTGGCTCGTAGGATTGTGCATCATTGGGAGCTTTTTCCACTGAGGATATTGGTGGGGTTTTCCAGGTGTTTCCTGAGGGCTCATCTCACATGGAGAGCTGCCTCTGGAGCATGAAATATGATGGGACTGCTGGTCTCCCTTCCCTACCTGCAGTGAGGAAGCTGGTGGGATTTATCCCCTTGTTTCTCAGGGATGCATGGGCTCTGCTGGTACCCTGTGCCTGCTGCTCCTGCTATGCAGCTGGAGTGGGATGATTTCTGTACCATTTAAACCACAGATCTCAAAGATTCTGAGTTGCTATAAGCCCCTGGAAATTGTTTTCTGACCAGTGGATGCAGACCCTCTTTGTGCCCTGCTGAGGGTAGGGGTAGTGTTTGATGAGCCTGTATGAGACATCAGAGAATCCTGGCATCTGGAGATGTGTGAAACCCATCTCTGTTGGCTGAGCAGGGTGGAGGGTCTCCAGGCAGCAATCCCTGGGCACAGGCTGGACTCCCAGCTGGGGATGTGTGCTGGGCTCAGGTCCCATCACCCTGCCTGCCTGTGAGGCTCCTGAGAGGTGACAGGGAGGGCTGGGAATGGCTGGAATGGGTGACCCTGTGCCCAGCGTCCGGCCATGCCCCACGGCAGGAGTGTTTGCCTGCCTGGCCTTTCCTGCACTTCCCTGGGAAAGCACGTCCATGGGAAGGGTGGGAAGAGGAGGAAGCTGGCTGCTGGCTCCCCCTGGGACAGGACACTTGGAAACCTTTTCTGTGACAGCGCTTCTACTTGAGGAGGGCTCAGCCCGGGCTGGTCAAAGGGGGCTTCTCTCTGTTTGAGGGGCTCTGGGGGGATGCAGGACTTGCCACAGCAGGCAGAGCCTGGGACCCGGCTCCCAGAGAGGTGAGGAGAGGTGGAAGTTCAGGGTCCTGGCCCCCTGCCAGCCCTGGCGTGGGGGAGGCAGCGGAGGGAAGGAAATGTCGTGCTCTGACACCGCATTTCCACCAGGAAGATGAGTGGCCGAGCCCAGTCCTGCACAGAGCATCCTGCTGCAGCCCCTGGCTGCTCCTGGCTGCTCCCAGCCTGGCAGGGTGGCCCCAGCCAGTGCCTGGCCATGCTCTGGTACCAGCTGAGCCCCGCTGCGGGCAGGGGTAAGCTCAGCCATGGCCCTGCTCCTGCTGCTCTCCGCCAGACCCATCCCTGGGGCAGGATCCATGGCACAGGTGGGAGGTTGGTGTTTTTGCTCTTGGCTGGGGGCAAATGGAACTGCAGTTGCTGGCTGGGATTGGCCCCATGGAATTTCCATTGGAAATGAAGTGGGAGCAGGAGTGGGAATTGGCAGGTCTGCTGGCAGGGGCTGTGGGAAATGCCTGTCCCTGGGTCCTGCCCACCCCAGGAGTGTGGGAGGGATCTGCTTCCAGAGCTGGCATGGCCAGAGAGTGTTCCCAGGGACCACCAGTCGTGGTGCCCTCCTGCTGGACAGATGCAGCCATAGGGTGACCTTCCCATGGGGTGTTGGGTTCTTTGGGAGGGATGTGGTGCTCCGTATGGACCAGCTGACCTGGGATAGCTCCAGGGTTGACTTCTCCACTGGGATTGCTGGGTCTGAGCCCTGTTGGGGGCAGGAGGGGTCAGCCCTGGGTTTTGGCAGGACTCACGGCACGGCTAATGACAGCTGTGAGGTTTGGACCCAGATCCAGATGCTCATTCCAAAACTTCTTCCCAAAACTTGCCAAGTATTTGGGTCCAGGGTTTTGGCTTAGTCCTGTCCTGAATTGAGCTGCTTATTTGGAGCTTTTTTTTTTTTCCCCTGCTGTAAGTTTGAAACTGGGAATGCAAACTGTAGCCAGAGCTCTGGGCCGAGGCAGTGGGTGGATGTGGATGGAATCAGGGTATTCCAGTGCTGGGTGGGTCTGGGCTGAGCCCACTCTGTGCTGAGTGGTGCCTCCAGGAGGGACAGACCAGACCCTGAGGCTGCCAAGGCATTTTCTACCCTTGAGGTCAAAAGTTGTCACCCTCAGTAGCAGAAATGTCATCGGCCTGATGGGTGCTGACACTTGGCAATGACTTGCTGTGGCTGTGGGAGCTGTGGGCTGTTTTCCCTCCATTTCTCTGAATTGGAGGAATTTCCCAGGAAATACTGCTGGCTGCTGAATGGGCTCATCTGGGTGATGGCTGATCCCTGTGTGAGGGGTGGGAACCAGCTGGGCGAGGGGTGGAGAACCCCACCAGGGATTTGGTGCCCACTGGGATGAACACCAGCTTGAAAGAAGAGGTGGAGAGGGCTGGGTGGTGAGAAGGAGGTGGGGAGGAAGGGCTCCTTTGGCAGCCTTTTCTTGGGGATGTTTGCAGAAGTGATCAGCCCTGAGCTTTGACGAGCTCTGAACTCATGATTACAAAGGTCTTCCTCTTCTGCCTGGCCAAGAACTGTGTTTGGTTTGGTGGGTTCAGAAACAAAACATTTCATCAGAAAGTTAAAACTGTGTCTTGTGGCCCTGCCATTCAGGTGGCATCAGTGTCACCTCCTGCTCTTTGCCCTGTTCTGGCAGAGAGCTGCAGCTGAGCCGTGGCTGCCCAGGACCCTGCTGCTGGTGGGACCCCCAGCTCTGCAGCCACGCATCTCCTCTGCTCTCTGCACATGCAGCCTGGGCTCGGTGTCAGGGCTCTGGGGGGAGTGGGCTGCATTCTCAGGGCCTTGCTGCTGTTGGCAGGATGCTCAGGCTGGTTCTTTGCTTTCTTCCAGAAATTGAAGCCAAGAAAGCGTGTGACTGGCTACGGGCAGCGGGATTCCCCCAGTATGCCCAGCTGTACGAAGGTGAGAGCTGCCTCCTGCCACTGAGCCTGCTCTCATATCTCATATCCCTGTATCTCACCCAGATTCCAAGGGGGGCTGCAGGGACAGCGCCCACAGCTCCGGGGAGAGGAGGGGACAGAGGAGGTTGTTCACTGATTATATGATTGTGTGTAATGCTTTGAGCCCTTGGTCATGGCCTGGAGAACCAGCCAGTTAACTTCCCTGCATTCCTGAACTTTTCCCCTTCAGGCAGGGCTCTGAGGAATCCTGGGGCGGCTGTTTTGGCCAAGGGCAGCCAGGCTTTGGAGAGCCATCAGCTCTGAAGAGGTTCAGGGAGTGTTTGCCGTGGGTGGGAGCACAGGGCCAGCCAGTGTAGGTAACGTGGAGAGCGAGCATGTTCTCCCTCCTTCTGTCCCTCCCCACTCCCACACCCCCTGCCCTGCTCCAGCCTGTTCTTCCTGAGCGCTCAGCCAGCCCTGCCTGGAGCAGACCATGTCCCTGTGCCTCCCCGGGCAGGGGACATGGGCATTCCCTGGCCAGTGTTCCTACTCCAGCTCAAGTGCCCGGCGCCCAGGTGGTGTCAGGGTGGCCGAGGTGGTGGCTCTTGCCTCGGGCTCCGCTGTGTTTACTTGGGAGCCGCGGTGGGGTCCTGGTCCCGGCTGGGGCCGCTGCGGGAGCCCCGTCTGGCTGGACAATAGCGGGAAGCGGGGCTCCGGCGGCCGCAGCCGTGGCCATTGTTCGGCCGGGCGCTTCCCCCGCCCTGCCCCGCGCAGCACCAGCCCCCGGCCATGCTTTAGGAGCAGCCTGTTTGCTGCCAGTGCCTATTTTGGGGGGCAAGCCCCACGTGCAAGGACAGGCTGGGTTCCTGCTGGTGCACCCAGCCCAGGTGCCGGCCCCAGACAGTGCTCACAGCTGGGCAGTGAGGAGCAGTGCTGGTGCTGGAGTCCGAGAATGAACCAACCCTTCTCCAGCCTCTGTCCACAGAACTGCCCACATCCTTCAAGTGTTTCCCTCTGCTTCCCTTCCTGTGGTGATTACACTACGTGGCTTCATGAACAGATGCACTGAGACCCTTGGGGCTGAGGGTCCAGGTCCCACATGGATGATCCCAGCACAGCTACCTCTGAGTGCACAGGGATGAGCAGGGAACTGCATGGAGGCCCTTGGGCACCTTGTCACCCTCACCTGACGTATCTGGGAACAGCCGTGCCCAGGGACCCTGGGCATGCACCACCTCCAGGTCTTCTCCAGCCACTTGGGTTTCTCCTCCTCTTCCCATGCCCGCTGCCACCCTTTGTCCTTGATGGAGCAAGCAGCTGGCTCAGGATCTGCCATTGATGTCACTTTCCTCCCCAGAGTCATCATTCCCTGTTGACATCAGTGCTGTGAAGAAGGACCACAGTTTCCTGGACCAGGATTCCCTCAAATCCCTGTGCAGGTAATGCTCTCTTGCCCCTCCCCTGACATGGAATCAACACGGGGATGTGCCACAGACAAGAGCAGCTGCTCAGACTGATGGGGCAGTGGGTACTGCAGAGTGCCTAGTGGCGTGGTGGGCTCAGTGGGGTGCCTGCCTTGCACCTTGGCTGGGCTCAGAGCCAGCTCCAGCGCTGTTGCTCCCTCTGCAGTGAGAACTCAGTTGTTCAGATCAGGGAACATTGCTGGTGGTTCCAGGGAAACAACAGGGTTTTATGCTCCGTGTCACGCTGGTCGTCCCGGTACCAGGCAATGCAGCCTGGGCACATTTCCACCTGGGCACAGCACTGCTGCAGCTGCAGCTTTGGGAGCTGCCCAGGAGTGGTGTGCAGGGAGCAGCGTGTGGGGACTCAGGCAGAGCTGGCACCCAAAGCGTGGCACTGACCGGGTGGTCTGTCTGGGTGGGCCATTGGTCACTCGGTGCTGCGGGTGACTCAGCCCTGCCTTGGCTCTCAGGACACGTTACCACGCCCATGTTCCTGCACTGGCTCTGCTCTGTCCCTCCCACCCAGAACAGAGGAGAGGTGTGAGCAGGGTCTGTTTCTTGTTGGTTGTCCCTGCAGAGAGGCTGCTGTGCTGGGCAGGAGAGGATCCCCGTGCCCTTTCCTGGGTGCAGTGAGGCAAGAGGTGATGGGAGATCTCTGCCTGTCCCTCCCTCTCTGAGCTTTCAGGTCCTTTAGTCACTCCCTGTCTGGGGCCCAGGAGCTTCTGAGGTGATTTTGTTTTAACAGCCTGCACAACCAGTGGTCCCAGCAGCTGGCATGGGCATGGCCTGGCTTGGGCTACCATCTGCTGGTATTGTCTCCTTGTTAGTCAGGTGTCCCTCTGACCTGTGGAGCCACAGCAGCAGGTGACAGAGCCAAGGCTCTAAGGCATGAAAACTAAAAGAAGCCAAAGCCGTCCCTGTGACTGCAGCAGGGCTGGGACCTGGGTAAAGCTGCTCTGTTTCTTGCAGGAGGCTGATGACCCTGAACACTTGTGCCTCCATGAAGCTGGATGTTCACTTTCAGCGTAAACAGGTAAGTCCTGGATGCTTGAGGCAGGTGAGGGACTGAGGGTTGCAGGGAATCATGGGGCAGTGTCCTGCTGAGCTCTGGGACTGCCCTGAGCACAGAGTGGCTCCTGGAGGCCTCCACTGCCAAAAGGGTCCCGAGCTGGTTTAAGGGGGTGAACACACTGCTCTCCTCCCCACCTGGGGCCGTGCTGGTGGCTGTGCCCCTCTGAGCTGGGGAGATGTGCTGACCCTCCTCAGCTCCAACCGATTGACCCTCCCCTCTTCTCAACCACCCACAGAATGAAGACTCTGAGGAGGAAGACCAGTGTGCCATCAGCAACCGATGGACCTTCCAGAGGGACAGCAAAAGGTGGTCCCGAGTGGGGTCCGCCGATGTCCTGTCCCAGGGCTCAGAGGCCCTGAGCTGCACCATGCACCCGGTGTCCAGCTGCGAGAGCGTCCTCACGGACCTCAGCACCAACCCCGAGGCCACGTCCCTGCACAGCACGGGCAGCATGGGCAGCGTGGGTGGCACGGGAGGCACGCTGGGCACTGTGGCCGTGCCATCCGAGCCCCCGTCCCCCCTTCGTGCCCCTGCCAACGCCTCCAGCTGCAGCCAGAGCGAGGGTTCTGCACCAGAGCAGCCCTTGGGCCAGGGAGAGGGGTCTAAGGAGAAGCTGAAGAAGCGGCGGTCTCGCAGCTTCCTGAAGCGGATCGAGTCCCTGCGGAGGAAGGACAAGGAGAAACCCAGCCCAGACAGGAGGGTGGCTCCACACAGCAGCGCCACCCTGCCGCCGGGATGGGGCTCTCTGAAGAGTAATGGGGACCTTGCAGCCACCAGGACCAACTCCTCTAAAAGAGGGATACCTGCTTCTTTCCACAGCAAAAAACACTTCTCGGTATCATACAGGACTAACCGCCTGCTCAGCCCCAGGGGCACCACGGGGAGCTCTGACCCCAAACGCAGTGGAGTCTACCTGGAGGATTACAGCACAGCCACTGCCACCGGCGGTGCCTGGGCTGCTGCCGAGTGCCAGCGCCGAGCTCGCCACGGTGACTGCCTGGTCTATATCCCCTGTGACCACAAGCCCGGCACCTTCCCCAAATCCCTCTCCATCGAGAGCTTGTGTCCCCTGGGCGGCGGCTCCCTGACGCACTGGAACGCGGGGAGCACGGGAGGTGTGGGACTGGGCGAGGGCGGCAGCAGCAGCAGCGTGGAGGGCTCGTCCTCCCCGAGGGGCTTTGCCCTCCGGCGCCGGGGCTCCTGCAGCTCCCTGGGCAGCCGTGTCAGCATCTACGACAACGTGCCGGAGTTCGGCAGCAGCGAGGATTTCTGCAAGGACGGGGAGGTCACCTACGAGAACCTCGACGACATCCTGCAGCACGTGTCGGGGCTGCAGCAGAAGGTGGAGCTCTGGTGTAAAGCCGTCTCCCCTGGCCTGGATGGGGAGGAGGGGGGCGAGGAAGAGGAGGATGAGGAGGAGTCGGACTCGGGAGGGGAACCCTCCAACCTGCATTTTGAAGAACAGTCCATGTCGGATGTTGGCACCTCTGCCAGTGACTTTGATAGCACTGGGAACTCCCTCAACGAGGCTGAGGAAATCGAGACACGGGAGCGCCGGGATTCGGGCGTGGGAGCATCACTCACAAGACCCTGCAGGTATCACAGAATCCCGCGGTGGTTTGGGTGGGGAGGGACCACAGAGACAATCTTGTGCCGCCCCGCCTGCTATGGACAGGAACAGTTTCCACTAGACCAGATTGCTCCAAGCCCCGTCCAGCCTGGCCATGAACACTCTCAGGGACGGGCTGCTGCAGCAGGGAGGGGTGCACAGCCCGTGGGTCTGGGGAACAGCGCCAGATCCCGTCCTCAGGGGGCTGGATGATCGTCCCTTCCCGGGAGGCAGAAGCGGGCGGAGGGAGGGGAGTTCTGCCGGAGTCTCACGGTGCAGGCAGGGGAGCGCAGCGCGGGGCGCTGGTGCGCTCTGGTGGCCGCAGGACACCACTGCCACCGCTGCCGGCCCTGTCTGCCTGCACAGACCCGTGATTAAAAGGTTTTTCATTAGCTAATAACAAGCGTAAATGCAGGAGGCACGTGCCTCCCCTTGTGCCAGTGTTCCCTGGGGCTTTCCCCAGGGGAGCTACCGCTGTTGCTGGGTTCTGTGCCCAGTTCGGCTGGTGCTGGAGGATGACGTGGCAGTAACCATGAAGGAGTAGAGAGCAGTGGGGTTTCCTTAGCTGGGAATGTCCCGTGTGTCCCCAGAAAGCTGCGTTGGCACAGCTTCCAGAACTCGCACCGGCCCAGCCTGAACTCGGCCTCGCTGGAGATCAACCGCCAGTCATCGGCCCAGCTCAACCTGCTCCAGAAGTGCTCCCTGCTCCACCTCACCGCCATCATGGAGAAGTACTCCGTGCCCCACAAGCAGGCCTGGACGTGGTGAGCTGGGGTGAGGGGGACCAGGGGGAGCCCAGAGGCTGCAGCTCGTGGTGTGTCCCCCCGTCTGGGGCAGCTTTGGGGTGTGGAGGGGGAAAAGCCAAACCAAGGGCTGTCTGCTCTGACAGGTGTGAGCCAGAGCTGAGCCCCAGGCTCCTGGCATCATCCTGGCATCAGGGGGGGGCTCCTGGCATCATCTGCTGCTGAGGGGGCTGCAGGTGTTCATGGGGCACTAAAAGTGCTGCAGCAGCATAAGAGAGTGGGACAGTAGTTTCTTTTTATAACCAACTATCAAAGCATTTTTGGCTCAATAAAAGTGCTGCCATTCCTGTTGGGAAACTGCCTTGCTTGTATTCCAAATACTGCAGAAATGTGTGTGTGGGTGTGTGTGTTGCCCAGGGTCCTGCTCCCCTGTGAGGGGGCACTGAGGGCACCGATTGTTGCACTGATGTCTCTCTGTCCCCCTCTGCAGGACTGTCCCCAAGTTCATGAAGCGGAGTAAAGTCCCTGACTACAGGGACAAGATGGTTTTTGGGGTGCCACCCATCGTCAACGTGCAGCGGACGGGTCAGCCCCTGCCCCAGAGCATCCAGCAGGCCATGCGCTACTTGCGCAGCCAGTGCCTGGACCAGGTGAGGCCGCGGCTGCCGGGCAGCAGCACTGGGATTTGGGGGAAAAAAAGCAACTTTGGGGGTCCTTCTGTTCACCTCTTGTGGCATGTGCTGAAGTGGGAGGGTGGGATTGTCTGTGGGAACCCAGCAGCATCCCTCCCTCAGTGTCTCCTCTGGGTGCAGGGACGATCCCTCTGGGAGGGGGTGTCTTTGCTGTCCCACCCAGGCTGGTGCCCACTCACGCCCTGCTCCGCCCCGGCAGGTCGGCATTTTCCGCAAGTCCGGGGTGAAGTCCCGGATCCAGGCGCTCCGGCACATGAACGAGAGCAGCCCCGACAATGTCAACTACTCGGGGCAGTCAGCCTACGACGTGGCCGACCTGCTGAAGCAGTACTTCCGCGACCTGCCCGAGCCCATCTTCACCAGCAAGCTGACCGACACCTTCCTGCAGATCTACCAGTGTAAGGGCCGGGCTGGGGCAGCTTGGGCTCCTCGGGGAGGAGGGGACCCTCTGCTCTTTGGGCAGGGGTGGGTGGTGGCCGTGGGGACGCCCCGCTGATGCTGTGCCCACAGTTGTGTCCAAGGAGCAGCGGCTGCAGGCAGTGCAGGCCGCCATCATCCTCATGCCGGACGAGAACCGGGAGGTGCTGCAGACCCTGCTCTACTTCCTGAGCGACATCGCCTCGGCCGAGGAGAACCAGATGACGGCTGGGAACCTGGCTGTGTGCCTGGCCCCCTCCATCTTCCACCTCAACGTGTCCAAGAAGGAAAGCACATCGCCCAGGTAAGGGCTGGCTGAGCCCCAGCTCCCCACTGCCCCTTCCCTGCCCGCTGTGGGAGGGGGCCAGCAAGGAATGATGAGACACAGGGGGCTCTTGGCTCTGCTCGGTGACACAAATGAGAGCCATGGGTGTCTAGAGGTGCCCACCGGTGCCAGCACTACCTCATCCCCCACAGGGCCATACACAAGAGGGGCACCATGGGGAAGCCGGACCAGAAGGACCTCAATGAGAACATGGCTGCGACGCAGGGGCTCTCCCACATGATCACCGACTGCAAGAAGCTCTTCCAGGTGGGTGGCAGTGGTGTCCCAGTCCAGTGCTGCCCATGGGAGGTGTGACCTCACCAGCAGGTGCTGGTTCTGGGGTGAGCCATCCCTCAGTGGGACAGCAGCCACCAGCCAATCACCCTGGGGCCAAGTCCAGCTGCATGTCCTGGGGCAGGAGATGGTACAGGCTGTATGTCCATCCTGCCCACTCCCTGAGGAATGAGTTATGGTTCTCTGTCTGTCCAGGACCACTCACAAAGTCCCCACAGGATCTCTCTGCCTCACTGGACATCTGTGTGCTTTTGGCTTTCAGGTGTCCCACGACATCTTGCTGCAGCTGAGCAGCTCCTATATGGCTGCAGACACTTATCCCCACCCGCTGGCTGACTTGGTGTGCCAGGGGGAGAGCAAGGATTTACACTCCTACTTTGAGCAGAGTGTCCAGAACCTGCTCAAAGAGTCATCAGAGAAATTCAAAGGGTGGCTGAGCACACCGGGGCCTCTGAACACGGAGCTGTCCTGCAAAAAGGTAAATGCCACTGTGAGGAGGGTCTTGAGAACATGCAGGGAAATGTGTATGGGATGACCTCTCCAGCAGCCAGAGCAGATCCCACCCCATCCCTCCAGCCATCAGATGGGACTGTGCTGCTCTGTGGCAGTGGGAGCCATCAGTGAAGCTGCTCAGGGGTTAGCAGGGGGGGTCCTGCGGGACCATCTGTGTGACCCTCACCTCGTCCCCTCAGGTTGGGGATGGGCACCCTCTGCGCCTGTGGAAGGTCTCCACGGATGTTGAGGCCCCTCCTGCCACGGTGCTGCACCGGGTGCTGCGGGAGCGTCACCTGTGGGACGAGGACCTGCTGCAGAGCAGGGTGGTGGAGGCGCTGGCCAAGGACATGGAGGTGTTCCACTACGTGACGGACAGCATGGCCCCGCACCCGCGCAGGGACTGCATGGTGCTCCGGTGAGCGGCCGGGACCCGCGGGGGTGGGGCTCCGTTCGGTGCATCCCCTCTGCCCCAGCTCCT
>VZRX01012258.1:0-31511 GCA_013398075.1 Notiomystis cincta
GAAGCACTGGAGGCTTGGAGGATTTTAGAGGAGACTAATGGCATCAGGCCCCTTCCAGGGGGGAAACTGAGGCACAGCAGGAATTCTCTGCCCTGCAAGGAGCTCAGAAGGGAGTCTTGCACATTCCCTGCTCCTGCACCAGCATCCAGGCCCTGCTGCCATAAATATCAAATCAAACAAATCAAACCCAGCAGCTCTGCAGTTAGAAAAGGGCTGAGAGAAACCCCTCTGCCCCATCCAGGTCCTCCATCACTGACAGGATGGAGGAGGAGAATTCCTGGGCCTTCCCAGTGCTCTGCCTGGACCCATCCCCAAAATGTCTTTTCCAGGCTGGAAGTTCCCTTGAAATCTTGTGTTCAGCAGGAAAAAGGAACCAAAATCTCCTGGGGGAGGTGAAGGGACATCAAGGAGCAGCTGCATGGCCAGGCCAGGGCAGGGCAGGACTCAGCCAAGGGATGCTCCAGTGTCCCACACTTCCCTCTGTTGGGAAGTTCACGGATCCACCCTCATCCCTCTGTTTCTCCAGCTTTTACATCTCTGGCCCCTCACCTAAAACAATCAGCAACCCAATCCCAGGTTTGGCCCCAAATCCCTGTCCCAGACAGCCCTGAATCCAGATGGTGCAGCCCCTACCACATCCCCCTGGGCAGGGATGCTTGGGAATAGGCAAGGATGTGTGGGAATGGACATGAATGTTTGGGAATGGACATGGATACATGGAAATGGGCACAGATACTTGGGAATGGGGACAGATCCTAGGGAATGGGCAGGCAAAATTCCTGGCCTGCTCTCAGTTCAGCCTCAGTTTCCCAGTTCTCCAGCTGGGAGCCGAGGAGGCAAATCCCAAAGCAGGGATTCCCAGACAATCCAATCCCTGCACACTGAGGCACCACGTCTCCCACGTCTCCCACCATTCCCACTGGTGTTCCACCTCTGCTGGCAAACCCCAGAGCTGGGGATGTGGAGTTTGCTGTGCCCAGCATCCCACTGGGACGGTGGGAGGTGTCCGTGCCCACGGCAGCGGCGAACGGGGTGGCCTTGGAGGTCCCTTCCAACCAAAGCCATTCCACAATCCCACGATTCTCCTGCCTGCCCCTTCCCCCTCTCCCAAGGTGCGAGGGACTCACCCCGACTGCTCCGTGGTCCTGCAGTTCCAGAGGCGAGAAGCGGAGTGCCTGGAGAGCATCCGGCGCGAGAGCCAAGCCCTGGCACTCCCTGGGCAGGAAGCTGAGGGTGAGCCTGGGATCAGCTCCCTCCTCTGGGAGCAGGGGAGGGATTCCTGAGGTGTCCTGGCAGGAGGATCCATGGCAGGGGATAGCAGAGTGCCCGTGGATGTGGGAAAGCAGGGCAAAGGAGAGGCCCAAAAATACTGCTGGAATGGGATAGAGGGGATTGAGGGACACAAATAACAGCAGGGACTCAGTCCTGGTGGATTTAGAGAATCCTGGAATGGTTTGGGTGGGAAGGGACCTTAAATCCCACCCAGTGCCACCCCTGCCATGGCAGGGACACCTCCCACTGTCCCAGGGTGCTCCAAGCCCTGTCCAGCCTGGCCTTGGACACTGCCAGGGATCCAGGGGCAGCCACAGCTTCTCTGTGCCAGGGCCTCCCCACCCTCAGAGAGAACAATTCCTGCCCAATATCCCATCCATCCCTGCCCTCTGGCAGTGGAAGCCATTCCCTGTGTCCTGTCCCTCCATCCCTTGTTCCCAGTCCCCCTCCAGGTCTTCTGGAGCCCTTTTAGGCCCTGGAAGGGGCTCTGAGCTCTCCCTGGAGCCTTCTCACCCTCACAGGGAGGGATTCATGGAATATGGCAGTGCTGGATTGGTCCATGCCCCTGGCAGAGCCCACTCCATCTCCCTGCCCCAATGCCAGGGCTGTGGCCACCAGCACTGAGGTCACTCTGTGGTGTCACCAGCTCACATCTGCTCCCCTTCCTAATTCAGTAAACTTTACTGCCAAATATTTTTTTAACAACTCAGTTTTCCCAAATCTGGGATTTTAAACCAATTCACTGGTTGAAAAACCAATTTTTAAGTGCTGCTTTTGGACATCCTTTGTTAAATTGCATCTCAGTTTCCATCCAAAATTGGAATGGCCCAAATCCTGGGCAAAAATTGTCACCTGGAGAATAAGGAATGCGTCATTCCAGGGGTTTCATCTCATAGCAGTGGAAAAAAATAAGCAATAAATGCATATGAAGGTGCATAATTGCCAAAGTAACTTTGCAGAGATGTCATTTATCCTTCAGCTTAGCAGGGAAAAGCCAAATTGATTGGAAAAGGTCCATTTTGCAGCCTGGATTGTGTCAGCCAAGGGGAAGGAATCTCAGTGCAAGAAAATATGAGAAGCAGCAATGAATAATTAAAATCTGGATTGAATCCTGGGGTTCCTGCTGCCCTCCCTCCATCTGAGCTGCATTTATCCCTTTCCCTGCTTGTGCCAGCATGGGGAGCATGGCTCGAGGACAAGCTCAGATCACAGATAGGGTGGGAGGGCTCTCAGATCTCCTTATTCCTTCCCAATATCACATCCATCCCTGTCCTCTGGCAGTGGGAAGTCCTTCCCTGTGTCCTGTTTCCCATCCAAGTCCCTCTCCAGCTCTCCTGGAGCCCCTTTAAGACATGAAAGGGGCTCTGAGCTTTCCCTGGAGCCTTCTCCAGGTGAACATTCCCAGTTCTCCCAGCCTTTCCTTATGGCAGAGCTCTGCCATTCCTTGCACAATTTCTGTGTCATCCTCTGGACTATGAGGGCTACAAATTCCATAAGAGGCCCTGGAGATGCTCCAAAGGCTCCTCTGGAGCCAGGCTGGGAGAGCTGGGGGTGCTCACCTGGAGAGGGTGAGAAGCTCCAGGGACACCTCAGAGCCCCTTCCAGGGCCTAGAGGGGCTCCAGGAGAGCTGGAGAGGGACTGGGACAAGGGATGGAGGGACAGGACACAGGGAATGGCTTCCCACTGCCAGAGGGCAGGGATGGATGGGATATTGGGAAGGAATTGTTCCCTGGGAGGGTGGGGAGGCCCTGGCCCTGGGTGCCCAGATTTGCTGTGGCTGCCCCTGGATCCCTGGCAGTGTCCAAGGCCAGGCTGGACATTGGGCTTGGAGCAGCCTGGGACAGTGGGAGGTGTCCCTGCCCATGGCAGGGGTGGCACTGGGTGGGATTTAAGGTCCTTTCCAACCCAAACCATTCCATGATTCCCTGGTTCCACGATCCCAAGAAATTAAGTGACCACTCTCAGTGATGATCCCAATTCCGTGCTCACTTCCCTGATTCCCCAGGGCAAAAATTAAGCCCCACCTTGGTATTGTGGATGCAAATCCCTCCCTGCCTGAACTGATACTGCAGGGATGAAATCAGAGGAAACTCATCAGACTTGTCCAATTCCACATTCCCTGGCTGGGAATGGATGAGCTCCATGTGAACAATATGGATC
Organism: Notiomystis cincta; assembly: GCA_013398075.1. Lineage (NCBI taxonomy): Eukaryota > Metazoa > Chordata > Aves > Passeriformes > Notiomystidae > Notiomystis > Notiomystis cincta. Next base: position 3,434 of record VZRX01012258.1, read on the forward strand.
TGCAAGGTTAATGATGGAGCTGTGCTGGGACAGGAGCTGGCCTGGAATGGAACGTCCTTGTCCCATCCTGGGCTGTTGCACCACGAATTCCTCCAGGCCTTGAGCCTGCCTGGCTGTGCTCATTCCCAAGAAAACTGGAGAATGATTTAAACAGGAATTCAGTGCTGGAGGGAAGCAAAAGCTGCTTAGGCAGATCACTCACAGCAAGTTTTACATTTGACTTTCTCCTGTCCTTGGGGACACATCCTGAGCTGAGCTTCCAGGTGCAAAAATCCAGCATAAATCTGCGTGATTTTAGGAGCCACGGGCAAACCCCAGCCCACCTGGCAGCCAGGGTGTCCCCACGGGAGCTCGGTCCGACACGGCCCCAGGAACGCCCAGTCCGGGCTGCAAGGGGCCGCTGTTCCCAGAGCGGGGCCAGGACGCTGCCGGTTCCCGCGGGCCCTGGCTCGGGGTCAGCCGGGTGTGCCCGGCTCAGCAGCGTCCCCTCCCTCCCCAGGCTGCCCGACAGAGTGGGACGGGCTGAGCTGCTGGCCAGCCCTGCCCCTCGGCCAGGCCCGAGCTGTCACCTGTCCCGACATCCTGCACGTCTTCAAGTCCGAAGGTCTGAATCCGGCCAGGATCGCTCGTCCCGTGGGACCCTCGTGCCACCCCAGCCCTTCCCTCTGACCCCTCAGCTCCTGCTTCTCCAAAATAAATGTCCTTGGTCTGAAGTCCAAGCAGGGGATGGGAAAAGCAGAGATTCAGGGAGCTGCCACAGCAGGACCCAAATCCTTCCAGCCCTCTGTGGGTGGGGCACTTGGGGGACCTCATCCTCCCTCCCAGTGACACCAGGACAGTCCCCTTGCTGCTCTGTGCCCTCCTTTCCCACACACCATCCCAGTACTCCTGAGCTGCCTCCCCTCTTGGAGGGCTGGGAAGGAGAGCTCCCACCAGGAGCATCCCAGCACTTCCGCAGCCTCCACAGGAGTAATTTGGAAAATGTCGGGAAATGTTTGCTTTGGGGCAGGAACAGCTCAGGAGGGGCTCAATGGAGCAGGATCGATGAGCACTTAACTCCCAATTTCCTCCCAATGGAGGGATCTGTGCTTGTTTTCACACCCTGCCCAAAGCTTTCCTGGCAGCTCCAGGCACAGGACCGGAGGGAGCAATGGGATCCAGAGGGAGTGATGGGATCCAAAAAGGATGGGACAGTGATGGGATCTGGAGGGAAGGAGCAGTGATAGGATCTGGGAGGGAAGGGGCAGCAATAGCATCCAGAAGGAGCAATGAGGTCTGGAGGGATGGCACAGCTGGGCCACTCAGGTACCACACTGCTGTCCCAGTCTGTCCCAGGCCGGGCGTTTTGGGGGTGCTGTCACAGGTGACACCCATGGCTCCCTGAGGTCCCTCTTGTCCGCAGGGCTGATCCAGAGGAACTGCACCGAGTGGGGCTGGAGCCTCCCCAGCCCCCCCTACCACAGTGCCTGCCAGCTGGAGACCCTCAGCAGCAGCAATGACACCGAGGCCAAGGCACGTGGGACCCCTGGGGCTGTGGGGAACTGTCCCATGTCACCCTCCCCACACTGCCCACTGGGCAAAGAACCATGGGGATGCTCCCAGGGTTATCCCATTTGGCCTCACCCTTGCGGGGGCCAAGGGCTGTCACCTGCCTGCTTGTCCCACACCAGCACTTCCCAGTCTGTGTCCCCTCACTTCGCTGGTGCTGTCCCTTCCAGAGAGGCCATTTTGTCACCATGAAGGTGCTCTACACCTGCGGCTACTCCACATCGCTGGCAGCGCTGCTTCTGGCCATCGGCATCTTCTCCTGCTTCAGGTAGGGTGGGAACTGCTCCAGCTCCGTGGGCTGGAGGGACACGGGATAAATCCCAGCAGGGGTGGCTGCCCTTGACTGTCCCCTCCCGGAGCAGCCAGGATCCATCCCTGCCAACAGGACAACTGGGAAGACAGGAGAGAATGGCAGCCTTGTCCTTCCTGGTGGCACAGACCAAACCCTCAGGTGGCCCTCTTGAGTTCTGGTTTTGCAGATCTCCCTGTGCTGCAGATTTGGGCTCTCCAGAGGTTTCTGAGGTGTTCTGCTTGTCCCTGAGCAGCCCCAAGCACAGCACAACTCTGTCCGTCCTGATTTAAAACAGGAAAATTTCTCCAGGGCTTTGTGACCATCACCAGCAGCAATCCCTGGGCTGGGCTCCAGCCAGGGAAGGGGACACCAAAGCACCTTCACTGCCCCTCCTCGGGCACAGCCCATCTCTCCCTCCTGCAGGAAGCTGCACTGCACCAGGAATTCCATCCACATCCACTTCTTCACCTCCTTCATCCTGCGGGGCACCGCCGTGTTCATCAAGGACAGCATCCTCTTCTCAGATGAGTCCATCGACCACTGCAGGATATCCACGGTAAATCCTGAATCACAGCCTGGGAATGGGGCAGGCAGAGCAACAGGAGCTCTTCGGGAATGGCTTGGTGGGACTCAGGGTGGGTTTATCACTGCAAGGAGGAGAGAGAGAGGCTGTGAGATGGAGGAAATTCTGTCCTGGGTGGCCTTGGGGAGGTTCTACATTTCCCTCTGTGCAGGGAACAAGTTCTGCCCTCAAAGCTGCCCCTGGCCTCAGGCTGGGTCATCCCCACTGGTGTCTCCAATGGGGCTAAATCTCAGCAGAACCCCACCAGCAGCAGGTACTGCTCAGATTTGGGGTTTTCAATCAAAACAGGAACCCCTGAGTGAAGATACAACACTGAGAACACCACAGACACAATCACAGGGTTTTTAAAGGTCCTACAAAACCAGCCCATGGTCACCTGCCCGTGGGGCACAGGCAGAGCAGAACCTGGCACAGGTGACCTGAGGGACTGGGGCAGAGTCCCTGGGGTTGTACAGAAAGGTGATCACTGAAAGATCACCACAGGTGTCCTCAAGAGGGTAGATGAGGACAGTGACAATCCCCTGTGCCCCCAGGACAGGGCATGGTGCACCCTGGGCTGGTGGGTGACAATGCCCTGTGCCCCCAGGACAGGTTCTGGTGCTCTCTGAGCCATCCCCCTCCTACCCCTGGCAGGTGACCTGCAAAGCAGCCATCGCCTTCTTCCAGTACTCAGTGCTGGCCAACTTCTACTGGCTGCTGGTGGAGGGGCTGTACCTGCAGACGCTGCTGCTGCTCACCTTCACCTGCGACAGGAGCTACACCTGGGGCTACATCCTCATCGGCTGGGGTGAGTGTGGGGACGTCCTGGACATCCCTGGCACATCCACGGGCAGGAACTGCCTGGGAATGGCCTGAGCTGACACCCACCTGGCCAGAGGTCCCCAGCCAGAGGTCTCCAGGGCTGCTTCCAGCATGTCCCCACCCCAATATCTCCCTCCGTGGCCTTGGTGGGTACCCACCTGCTCCTGCCAGCCCCTGGAGCTGCTGCGGAAGCGCAGCCTGATCCAGGACAGGTTCTCCCTTCTTCCCACACCCACCCGGGGCTGGGAACACCCATCCCAGGTGCCTGGGTGTGATGTCAGAGCACACGTGGGTAGGAGGGTGGCCAGGAGGTGACACACAGACACAGCACCATCAGTGGGCACCACTTCTGTCTCCCAGAGAAATGTTACCTTCCTGCCACATCCAGAACTGACCTAGACACACGTTTCTGGGGACAAGAGACAGAGGGCTGGCACAGGGGCTCCCCAGAGCACTGGAGGGACCATCTCTGCCTGTGTCCTGCCCTTGCAGGTGTCCCCTTGGTCACAGTCGGGGTGTGGGTGCTCACAAGGCTCCAGTACGACAACCATGGGTAAGAGCAGCTGCCCCTCAGCCTTCTCCAGGCCACCCTGGCCACGTATCCCAGTCCAAGTCCTGGGGGATGAACCTCTGGGGATGCTCAGGAGGGGAGGACTGGACCAGAACTTTATTTAAATGTTATTTCTGTTTTCTGGTGGGTCCAGTGACAAGAAGGGTGCAAAGGGGGCAGGGGGCTGGCCAAAGGAATGGCAGGGGGACAGCTGGGCCACATGGGTCCCAACAGGTGCCAGAGCCACCTCTCCTGTCCCGTAGGTGCTGGGATGACTACTCCAGTCTGTACTGGTGGGTGATCAAGGCTCCCATCCTCCTGGCCATATTTGTGAGTGTGTTCCGTGAGGGTCACAGCCCTGGAGCCAGGGGTCCCTCATGGCCAGGAGACCCTGCCAGGGGCTGTGCAGAGCCTGAGATGTGGCTTCCCGGGGCAGGTGAACTTCCTCATCTTCCTCAACGTCACCAGGATGTTGGCCCAGAAGATCCGGTGCCCAGACCTCAGCAAAACCCACAAGCAGCAGTACATGTAAGGGGACAGGGCTGTGCCCACCCTGGGTGGTGGCCATGGCAGAGGGACCCTCCCTGGAGGAGCACCAAGGACAGTCTTGGAGCCTCCAAGAACTGCCTTTCACAGAGAACCCACCCACTTGGGGTTAAGACCAAGATTTTGGGGAGGTCTCATGGGGCAGCAGGACCACCCAGACCCCTCTCACTCTCCACAGGAGGTTGACCAAGTCCACGCTGCTCCTCATCCCCCTCTTTGGGGTGCACTACGTGGTGTTTGCACTCTTCCCTGAGCATGTGGGCGTGGACGCCCGGCTCTACTTCGAGCTGGTGCTCGGCTCCTACCAGGTGAGATGGGCAGGGAAAGTCCCCATGGTCCCACCCCAAACCCCACCAGGAGCCCCTGGGATGTGAGGCTTTGGCCTCTTTTGGGAGAGGGTGCCCCCAAAGAGCTGGGACAGGGCACAAGGACTGGGCCTGGAGAACCTGGCACTGATTTCCTCGTCCCTGTGGTGGGTCAGAGGTGTGAGAGGAGATAAAGGCAGGGAGAAGATGAGCACAGAGGGGTCCAGCCTCTTCCTCTGGGTGAAAACTGCTCTTCCTGTCCTCTCCAGGGCTTCCTGGTGGCTCTGCTTTACTGCTTCCTCAACGGGGAGGTGAGTGTGTGTCCCCACTCCAACCCCAGGCACCACAGCAGGCACAGGGACACCCCAAGGGTACCCCAAAGCTACACATGGGCACAGGGACAGTTCCCCCCTGTCCCCCCAGTCCCCTCCACTGGGTGCTGCCCGGTGTCCCTGGGTGCCAGCAGCACCCGTGGTGTTGGTGCAGGTCCAGGCTGAGATCAGGAGGAACTGGGGCAAGTGGCAAAGGTCCATGGAGAGCAACGTCTTCAACCTGGCCACCCAGGACTTCACAGCGTAACCAGGACAGCATTCCAGGGAAGTGGTGCTGCTGGAGGTGCAGCTCCATGGCTGGGGTCCCAGAAGGACCCAACCCCCCTGGTTTTGGAGGTTCTGGGTGATGGTGGTGGTGAGAACAACCATGGGAGAGGCTTTGCCTGATCAGTGCTGGTGGATCTTGTACCCCATGGTGGCATCTCACCCACCCGGAGCTCACTGCTTTGGGGCACAGTTTCAGGCAAAGGGAAGGGAAGTTCTCCACTTTTCTGCCTGAAACTGAGCAGGAAACACAAAAATCCTTTGCCAAAGGACAGCTGGTGGTTTCTGTTTGCAGTGAAGGAAAACGAGCGGCCCTGATGCTGAAGGGATTCACTGATAGATATTTTCCCCCTTCCTTGGTTTACAAAAGCATTTCCCTTCCGGGGAGATCCCTAAACACAGCCAGGCATGAGGGAAGGATACAGAGAGAGGCAAAACCCCACAGCTCTACAAGACACCCCCAACAGCCTCAGGACCCAGTTCCTCCCCAATTCCCAAAAGGCTTCCCTTTCTCCTGTGCCAGTTGATTGAACTGGAGATGCTCTCTGGCCATGAGAGCTCTCCCACTCCTTTGCACTGAGGAATGGGACTCACCTGGCTTCCCTGGGGGTTCATTTTCCAGGGATAGGAATGGTTTTGCCAATAAAATCTCGTTCTCAAGTCCAGGCTCGCTTTTCAGGGGATCAGTTTGCTTCCCAAACCCGGAGGATTTGGGACTGGGGATGCTGCATCATGAAAATCCTGCCCATGATGGAATGCCTGGAAGTACCTCCCAGGCAATCTCTGAGGAAGAACTCGAGGTGGGGGCACCATGAACTGTCACAGAGGTCCTGGGGTGCCCTGACCCCCCACCCCACAGCCTGGCCCTGTTCCCTCACCATGAACATCCTTCATCCTCCCAGATGGGGCTCTTGGCCTGGCAAACGGTGCCTCCAGGAGGAGAGAGCCCCCAAATGCCCTTTTGCCAAACTTCCTGGCCTCTCCCATGCTCCGGAGACCGGAGCCACCCGATCCCAGCCTCACTTCTCACTCTGCTGGGGTTGTCATTTCTCCATGGTGCCACGTGTCCTTCCCTAAATAAACCCCACTTGCTGGCCCCTGTCCAGACTGCTGGATCTCCAGAGATCCCATCTGGGAGGGCACTGAGAGGGAAACAGAACCCCAGAGCTGATTTGAGGTGAGATGGAAGATGTTCCATTAAAAACCCACTAGAGCCAGCACGTCCTGAATCATCAGGAACCCTCCAGAGGAGCTCAGGAGCTATCAAATAAATCCCTGTCTGCAGCCATGAAGGGACCAGAGGTGAATAGAATCCCTCTCCATCATTAGTGAGGATGGAATGATTGGCAGGGATTAGGCAGCAGTAGCTTGAGCCAGGACTGGGGATGCTCAGTGAGAACATCCGTTTCTGTAAAACTTTGAAAAACTCTGGATTTTTCACCTATTTACAGCTGCAAATGGGTTTTCAGGGTGATAAATGGCCCCAAATGACCCCCCTGGGCCTTGAACCCCTGGGCTCCATGTGGGATAGGAGCCCACCATGGGTGCAGGAGGGGACTGGGAATCACCCTCAGCCTGCAGGAAAGGTTTTCCAAAGGCTTTCCAGCATGGACCACACTCTGCAGCTGCGGGGTTGAAAGAGACCTTAAAGCTCATGGGCAGGGACACCTTCCACTGTTCCAGGCTGCTCCAAGCCCCATCCAAGCTGGCCTTGGACATTCCTAGGGGCAGCCACAGTTTCTCTGGGCACCCTATGCCTCGCAGGGAGGAATTTCTTCCAAAGATCCTCCTGACTTTAGAGGATTTTTTCAACCTAAACGATCCTATGTTTGGGAAGGCTGAGCCCAGGCAGGGCAGGGTCCGGTTTCCCTCATCCCTTCTCCAGCATGACCTGGAGTGCCACGGCCTGGCATCCACATCATCCACCCTGTCCCCGAGGTGCTGTGTGTCCCCGCAGGGCCAGAGCGGTGTCTGGGGACGGGGGTGTTTTGCCTGGAGCCGGAGGGTGGCACTGCGGCCCCTCCACAGCCGCCACAGCGGCCCGGGGTGGCAGCGCTGGAGCGCGATGTCCCCGCGGAGCGCGCGGGGCAGCGGCAGAGCGGGGACACCTCGGGGTGACAGCGGCCACTGACCCCCGGCTCCGAGAGCCCCCAGAGAGGGAGGTAAGACTCACACTGCTCTGGACGCTCGGGAAGAGCTGGGACACCCCGGCAGCGCCGGCCAGGTGCGGGTTAATCCGCGATGGGAATGGGAATAGGGCCGAGGGCTGGGAGCGCTGTGCCTGATGTCGCCTTTCGTGCCTGCATTCCCTCTCCTCCGGAACTGCCAGGACTCTCTGCCTGGGCACAGAGGGTGCCCTGTGCTTCCATCTGCTCCTTCATCCTGCTCCGGGATGGTCCCGGCTCTGCAGCTCGGGGAATTCGCCCTCCCCCTGTCCCAGCACTCCGGGAGTTCCCACCTTTCCCTGTGCGGGCAGCTCCGGCTCTGTCAGTCCCTGCCTGCACAGGGACCGGCAGAGCCCCAAGGACACTGCCTGCCCCATGGCAGGGACAGCGCTGGCAGTGCAGGAGAGATGGAGAGGGACAGGGGACAAGGGATGGAGGGACAGGACACAGGGAATGGCTTCCCACTGACAGAGGGCAGGGATGGATGGGATATTGGGAAGGAATTGTTCCCTGGGAGGGTGGGTAGGCCCTGGCACAGGGTACCCAGAGCAGCTGTGGCTGCCCCTGGATCCCTGGCAGTGTCCAAGGCCAGGCTGGACGGGGCTTGGAGCACCCTGGGACAGTGGGAGGTGTCCCTGCCCATGGCAGAGATGGCACTGGGTGGGATTTAAGAGTTATTCCAACCCAAACCATTCCATGCTTCTCTGATCCTGTGGTGGATCCAGCACCACAAGCCAGGACATCTCAAATACCCCAGTGTCCCTGAGGCTGGACCAAGCATCGCCCTTATCCCACCCTAGAAACCCACATTTTCCCCACCCCTATCAGTGTTTTCAGTACCTCTGGATACCCCAAGCTCCCATTCCTGTTGGGATTTAGTTGGTTTTGCCGACAGAACTGTGACCTGCTGGGGACTCTGGGTGTCCCCACATCCCACAGGGCAGGAGCCACATCCCAGGGTTTCCAGCCTCACTCCAGGCTTGCTCTTGGTTTGGGAAACGCGGAAATGGACCTGTGCAGCTTGAAAAGTCTTCCTGTGGTGACAAGGCTGGGGCAGCTGCTGGAAGCCACCAAACATCCCCTGAATTCCCTGCTGTGACCAGCAGAGCAAGTGGAAAGTCCCTGCAGCCACAGTAGGCAGGTGTCCCTGTCCCTGTCCCTGTCCCTGTCCCTGTCCCTGTCCCTGCTGTCCCTGCCAGCCAAACCCAGTGACCCCAGGATGCACTGGGAATGCTCCATGTCCCTGGATTGTGACTGTTGTTCTGCTGCTGAGCTCCCAGTGAGCTCTCAGTGCCCCATAGTCGTTCCTGGGAGCTGATCTGGGTGCTTCCCTCCCTCCTTCCCTCGGCTTTATCCCCCCTGAGCCTGCTCGGGGTTCCACACCAGCCAGAAGGGCCCTGACTTCTAATTGAAGAAATCCAAGTTATGCCTCCCAAAGCACACCTTTGGCATCCCCTGCATGGAGCTAATGCTGTACCAGTTTTACCTGGAGAGGTGAAATGGCTCCTGCTCTGCCTTATTCTCACAGCTTCACATGGGAAAGAAAGATCATGGAATTAGAAGCAGAATCAATCCAAGGAACTTCACTTCTCAGCTCCCTGGGCATCAGGGATGCAGGCCTGGCATTGATTGTGGAGGATGCTGGAGAGGACAGGGGTGAGGAGCTGGGCAGGGAAGGGGATTCCCATGGGATTCCAGGCTGGGAAAGGCAGAGGCTGCAGCGCCAATGAAGCCACTCCAACACTGGAAAGTTTCTCCAGAGTGTTTTGGGACTGGAAAAGCATAAATGATTCACCAGACTGGTTTTGGGGAGGTGATGAACCTGTCTGACCAGGCCAAGTGCTGGGGTGGCTGCTCCACTCTCAACGCAGCCTCCAGCACCCCAGAAGGGATAACCCTGCAAACTGGGTGCCCCTCCGACCCTTGGAGCACCCCACAAACCCCAGAATCGCCTGGGCTTGGCAGGAGCACCCAAAGGCCCCGTCAGGAAGGGCAAAAGAGGGGCCAATCCCGCAGCAAATCCCTCTTTCTGTGTCACCCCAGTTCTGGCTCGCGGGGGTCAGGGCCAGGGCCACCGGCTGCTCCTGGGATGTTCTGGTGCAGGAGCGTGGGCGGCGAGGACAAAAAGTGACAGACACTCCTCGTTTGCCGGCAAGGGGAGGAGCGTGGCTGCTCCTGGGTGCCGGACAATGGGAATGACGTTCCCAAAGAGCCACGGGCTCGGGGACAGCGTTGGCAGCGGCGTTGGCACCGAGTGTCCCCCCGGCCAGGCAGTTGTCCCGCTGCTCTCTCCAGTCGCCTGTCACTGACGGGGAGGCGCTGGCCAGGGTCGCTCCCACCTCTCCTCCACCTCCCCGCGTCCCTTCGGGTGCCAAAGCCAGTCCGGGACCAGCGCCACATCTGGGACGCTCCGCTCAGCCCGGGCGGCCGCGGGCACAGGGGGGCGATGGGGCCGTGATTGGCGCGGCGGGGGACGAATGCCACGGCTGAGACGGGCCAGGCTACCTGAAGGACCCCGCATGTCCTCAGGTTTCACTCATGACCATCTGACAGCAGCAGCAGCTGCTCTGCCAACTCGCCGAGCCAAAGCCTCCAGGAGCCGAAGGAGAGGGAAATTCTGGCCCTAAAAGGTCTCTCCTTGGGATTTCGCACTCTCCACCCAACAGTAAGTACTGGGGTCGGCCCTGGGCTGCTGCCAGGCCCCGGGCAGGGGCTGCAAGGTCCTGGATGTCCCCAGGTTTGTCGCTGTCGCTGTGCCTGGAGCGGTACCGGCAATGTCCCGGGATCTGCAGCCCAAGCACTGGAGGTGGATGGGACCAGGACGGACTCTGTTGTCTCCGGGGGGTGTTTAGGGCTGGAGGCACCTGCTGGACCCCCCTGCATGGAAAACTGGCCGGGACAGGAGAGAAAGTGCCCACAGAGGTGCAGGCAGGGCACAGGGACGAGGGTGGCAGCAGCCAGCGGGCCCTCGGTGGCCACAGAGCTGTGTCGGGATGAGAGGGGACAGTCAGGGACATGACAGGCAATGGATTCCTGAGCCACCTTCCCCGCTGCAGTAGAGGAGCCACAGGCAGGGCTCACAAGTCGCAAGGCTCCTTTCTCCTGGCTTCTCCTCCTGGAGGGCTAAATATAAACCCCGGCCTGGGCAAGCCAAGGTTGCAGGAAAGGTCTGCGGGTGCTCCCAGTGTCTCCTTTCGGGAAGGGCCCTGTCCATGCAGAGCCCCCGTGGGACAGCAGAGAGGGACCCCAAGGGCAGAGGGGAGGAGGTGGAACCCTGTGCTGTGCGGGAATGTCGGGGATGGGGTGGCAGGGAATGGCAGGCTGTTCCCACACTGGGGCTGTGGGTGCACAGGCACAGCCAAAGGGTGCCAGGGTGGGGTTCAGGGCTGGATCTCCCACAGGAACCAGGCAGTGCCAGGGTGAGCCCAGGGTGGGGTTCAGGGCTGGATCTCCCACAGGAACCAGGCAGTGCCAGGGTGAGCCCAGGGTGGGGTTCAGGGCTGGATCTCCCACAGGAACCAGGCAGTGCCAGGGTGAGCCCAGGGTGGGGTTCAGGGCTGGATCCCCCACGGGAATTAGTCAGCTGGGGCTTTTGAGTGCTGTATCCCCCCTGTGCCAGCTCCCATCACTCGCTGTTCAGGCAGGGCCCACTGTGCACCCCCAGAGCCATTTTGGGGTTTATCCAGGGGCAATCAGCCCCCATTCCCCCATTTTCCCATCCCTCATTCCCGTGGCCGGTGCTGAGCTGTAGAGGGAAGTTTGCTGAGGAGCACAAGCATTTCCTCCCCTGCCCACACGGGCACTGATGGAGCTGTCAGGGATCAGCCTGCGGCAGGTGAGGGATGGAACTGTGGCTGCCAGCAAGGGACAACAATTCCATAAAGTTCTGGGGACAGCAGGACATCCCAGTCAGTCCCATTATCCTGGGCAGATCCTGAGTGGATTGATGCAGCACTGGAGCTGCCTCCTCCATTTCAGGAAAAATGCTGGATTTATAATGGTTTGAGGGGGAAGGAGCATATTTACAGGAACCGATTAACGAGCACAAAGTCCTGCCTTGACTCTGCTGTGCTAATATTTAAATAGCATTTTCTATTTTCTGATGTGTGCAGAAGGGTCCAGTTCAGGCAAAAGGGCTCTGTGGAGTCCCTTGGGCAGCTCCAGCTCCACTCAGGGAAATTTTCTGGATTTGGGGTAGGAGAGCGAGCGGCAGAGCCATGAGGAGACGCCCAGCACCATTTCTGTTTGCAGCAGGTTGGACTAACGAGGTTCTGTTTGCAGCAGGTTGGATTAATGAGGTGGTTTCTGTGCAGGGGAGAAAGGGAGTGAAGGTGGTGGATGCTTTGGGGAGCTGAGAGGGAAAAGATCCCAGTTTAGCTCTGGAGAGAGCAGGGAGGATGCTCAGCCTGTGCCTGTGCCTGTCCCGCTGCCTCCCTCCTGGGATTCATAAATCTCTGGGAATATCTTGTCTTTGGGTCCCCCTTCTCCATTTCCAGGTGGATCTGAATGAGACCCCTTGGGTTCTGAGGCTCAGCACCGGTGACAGCTCCAGGTGCCCGTGCTGGTGCTGGTTCTCAGGTGTCTGCTCCAGTGAATTGAGATACCGAGGCTGCCATGGGAAAAGGGGCATCCTCCAGCCCTGGGAAGCTGCAGGGCTCCCAGTAATGCAAATCCCATGGGAGCAGCAGGTCTGAGACCTGCTCCAGGTGCTGTGTCAGGGATCCCTACGGGAGTTGCTGTCGCTCCTGGCATCCCCTGGAGGTGGGGGCATCCCTGCCGCCCGTGCCCCCCGAGCCTGGGGTACTCCAGGGGGGTAGCAGGTCACTCCAGCCCCATGCTACCCTCCCTTCCCCCATGCTGTCCCCTCACTGTCCCCTCGCTGCCTTCCCAGCACGGCTCAGATCTTTTCCAAGCCTGACATGGGAGCTGCTGGCAGGGAGGAGCCGCAGCTCTGGATGACAGAGTGCAGGGTGGGCAGCGGGCAAGCGCAGGGTCCCCACATTAACCCTTCCCTGGCTGATCAAGCCTCCAGCACTGCCAACCCTCCCAAAATAACCCCAAGCCGCCACCCAGCCCGGTGTCCCCTTTCCAGCAATGCCCTGTCCCCCAGCAGGGACAGCAGGAGTGGGGATGGGGTGGCATCCCCGGCTCCAGGCAGGAACGGGTCAGTGCGTGGCTGCAGGATGGTGCAACCTCCTATTTCCATCTGTGGCCAGGGAGAGTATCCCAGGATTTCACAGCTCCCGGGCTGTGTGTGCCAGCCCCGCCCTGAGCACAGCAGGTACAGCCTCAGGGCACTGAGTCCCAGGAACTCCAGGAAGCAGCGATCCGGGAACCGTGGGGAATTCATTCCCACGTGGGTTTGATGCTGGTGCCGGAGCGGAGGCGCCTCTGCAGGGCTGGATTTTTGGGGTTGGTGTCCCTGGAGGAGCTGTGCCCTCTCGGAGGTTCAGCACGAAGGATTTGACTCTCCGAAGGAAGGCAGTGATGGGATGGGTTCGGCTGAGTCTTTGCAAGGCACTGGAGGAGGGAGCAACACCGGTTTTGGCAGGTGCAGAGCACCCAAAGCAGTGGAGAGCCCATGGAAGGTGCTGCTGGAATGGGACACATGGAATTGCACATCCACCCTCTTCCACAGAAACGCCCCAGCACCAGCACAGCTGCTGGCTGTCCTTGTCCCAGAGTGCAGCATAAGGCTGGAGTGGGTTGGCTGTTGCCAGGAAAAGGCTGGAGAGTGTTGGGAGGTCTCCTCTTTGCTCGAGACAGGCAAAAAGCAGCGGAGCATCATCCCTCCCTTAGCAGGGAATTCAGTCTCCGTGGGCTTAAAATCACGGAATCAGGGAATGGTTTGGGTTGGAAAGACCTTAAAGATCAGCTCATTCCATGGACAGGGACACCTTGCACTATCCCAGGCTGCTCCAAGCCCTGTCCAGCCTGGCCTTGGAGACTTCCAGGGATCCAGGCACAGTTGCTCTGGGAATTACATCCCAGTCCTTCCCCACCCTCACAGGGAAGGTTTCCTTCCCAATATCCCATCCATCCCTGCCCTCTGGCAGTGGAAAGCCATAACCTGTGTCCTGTCCCTCCAGTCCTTGTCCCCTGTCCCTCTCCAGCCCACGTAGCCCCCTTGTGCTGGTGGCCTGGGTGGCCTGTGGGTGACATGCAGTGGCCTCGACTGGGGCACTGTGGTGGCACCGAGAAGCAGGAATTGCTGCAGCATCTCAGTGTCCCTACTCTGGCTGAGAAAAGGCATCCAGCAGTGCTGGGCTGCCTCTGGAATAATTTCCCAAGGGCTTTCAGCAAACCATCCCTTTGGCTTGGTGTGGGGTGGATTCCAGGCAGCCCCGGGGTGATGGATGCGCTTGGAAACATCCCACATTCCTGCTGGCACACTTGGCTTGGGCCACGCTGCGGGCAGAGCAACAAACCCCACCCAGAGCAGGGTAAAGAGCCACGGTGGTGACAGGAAGCAGCACTGAGGGCGTGTCACTCACGGCAGCCACCAGTGCGAGAGGTGTCAGCACACAGCCCCGCCGAGTGCTTCAAAACCTCTGGAATTCAAAGGATAATGGTGGGAAATTATTTTTTTTCTCTTTTTTTTCTTGCTCTCTAAGTCTTCTGAGCCCACCACTATTTTAAAATAGAGTAGGAAAAGTCTTAGGGTGACTTCATTTTCTTAATGGTGTTGTTTTCCTGTGAAAATCACCCATCCTCCACCTGTAAAGCAACCTAAAAACCCAGTGAGTTTCCAGCACCACCATGGTGGTGGAATTCCAGCATCCCACAGCAGTGTCCTGAGAGCCATTTGTGTGCAAAAGGAAATTTTGGAGATTTCCTGTATCTTTCCAGATGGGTTTTATAATGGAGTTACAGCATAGAATTAAGGGACCACAATTTATCCAGGAATGGAAACATCTAACTCTTAAATGAGTCATAAGGGATGTAAATCTGTTTATAAGATGGTTGATGTTGTCTGGCACTACACAGGGTGTTCATCCGAGTTCCTGAGAGAAACTCCCATAACCCTGAAAATTCCAAAGCCCTGTCCAGCCCCTGGGAAATCTGCAGGACCTGAAGTGATTCTCCCCCACCTGCAAATTCTCCACCCCCTGTGCCACTCGTGGATAAAAAAAATCTATTTCACGTCAGGTTTTTTCAGTCTTTGCATGTTTTTTCCTAAAACTTGTGGGAAATACAGTAGAAACTAAACAAATAAACACCCCACAGGACTTTTTCAGGCCATGGCATCCTTAGGACCACACCAGGAGGGTTTTTTGCAGCCATCAGACTTTCCAACACAGTTCTTGTCACCCTGTAGGTTCCTGGTGCCCTGGCTGGGTTTGGAGCAAATTTGTGTTTTCCTGGCTGCCTAATCCATGGAATATGGGGGTTTTTAAAACCTCTCTCATGCATGCAGGGGTGGAGAAGGGGTTTCATGGACTCAAAGCAGGGTTGGGAGAGCAAGACCCATGGAATGGCTGAGGGATCTTAGAATCATGCAATGGTTTGGGTCAGAAGGAACCTTAAAAAACATTTAATTCCACCCCCCTACCATGGGCAGGGACACCTCCCACTGTCCCAGGGTGCTCCAAGCCCCATCTAACCTGGCCTGGGACACTTCCAGGGATCCAGGGGCAGCCACAGCTCCTCTGGACACTCTGTGCCAAGGCCTGCCACCCTCACAGGGAACAATTCCTTCCCAATATCCCAGCCATCCCTGCCCTCTGGCAGTGGGAAGCCATTCCCTGTGTCCTGTCCCTCCATCCCTTGTCCCCAGTCCCTCTCCAGCTCTCCTGGAGCCCCTTTAGGCCCTGCAAGGGGCTCTGAGGTGTCCCTGGAGCTTCTCCTCTCGAGGTGAACACCCCCAGCTCTCTCAGCCTGACTCCAGAGCAGAGGGGCTCCAGCCCCCAGAGCATCTCTGTCGCCTCCTCTGGGCTTGCCCCAGCAGCTCCACATCCCTCTGATGTCGGGGATGGATGCAGAATCCCCGTCCTCCTTTCCCTACTGCCCCGGGAATGCAGCCCAGGACTGGGAGGCAAAGCTGCTCCTGGGAGGGCGGGACTGTGCAGGGGAGGGGGGACGGTGCCCGTGGCATCCCCGAGCTCCCAGGGCTGAGCTGTGCCTCAGCCCCGAAGCCTGTGGGACCAGCTGGGCCCTGCTGCCCCACCACTGCTGGGGATACTCGGGATGCAGGCGGAGGTTTTCCTGCGGCCATCAGCCCTGGCTGCTCCTGGGGGAAAGCGCTGCCTCGGGAGCCTGTGGGAGGGTTGTGCTGGGCTGGTGTGGGCTGAGGGTGTGACAGGCTCTGGTTTCCTGAGTGCTGGGTGCTAACACAGCTCCAGAGGGAGGCAGCCCCGGGCCCGCTTGGCACCGTCCGTCCCTCTCAGCGCCGCGGGCACGCAAGTCCCTTGTGCCACATTAATCCCGGCTGCAGGGCCCCCGGCCTGGCTCTGCCCTCCCTGCTGAGTGAAGCCGATTTACACCTGCCTTGCCGGGTGTTGTCTCTCTAGGACTCGTGGCTGGGTTGGTCTCTCCGGGTTTTTTTCCAGTGTTTCAAGAGGATGAACCTTGCAGGGCAGGTTTACAGGTGAGGCCCTCGGAGCAGGGCAGGGCAGCTCCTTGAGCTGTGTGTGCATGGCCAGGGCATCCCACTGCTGTTCCCCGTGTCCGTAGGGCTGGGGTCTCCCAGGAGCAGCACCTACCCCTGTGCTCACTAACCCAGCCCTCAGCGTGGGGGGAGAAACTGTATCGCTCTGGGCCGATCCCATGGGAAACTCCAAGGTTGCTGATGCTCCCCCAGAGCACAGGAGACTCCAAGTTTGCAGGTGATCTCCCAGGAAAATGCATTAGGGAGGGAGGAGCTGGAGCCTGGGTCTGGTAGGTGGGAGAAGATCCCAACACCCCCTGTGTCCCCCCGACCCAAGAACATCTTTCCCCCCATTCCTCAGCCCATGGGAGATTGGTTTCCGGGCAGGAATGGATGGGGTGACCTTTCCAGCAGCCTCAGACAGGACTTGCCACCCTCTGTCCTGTTATACAGAACCTCTTACACAGCATCCCTGGGGGCTCCCAAACCAGTCCTTTTATTTTGGAGCCTGATTCCTTTGTGTGGCCTCAGAGCAGCAGAAATATCAGAGGGAAACAAATTTCTCTCCAAGTGCAGCCCAGGCACTCCTAAGCCAGGAGCTGCTCCCATTTCCCTACTGGCAACTCCTGATGCAGGAACTGGGGGCTGAGATGCTCATCCAGGACTTGCCATGGGCAGTGTCCCAAAGCTGCAGCTCACCTGTGTCACAGCAAAAAGGAGTCATTCAGCTTAGTTGGGTGGCCAGAATCTAAGAAGGAAATAAATCAGTGCTTTTGTAGAGATATTTCAAGTGGTTGATTTCCCTGCAGGAAAGATGATGGAGCAGGGATCTTCCTTAATCAGGAACTCTTGGAGGACTTAGGTGCTGGAGAGCTGGGCCAGAGCCCCGAGGGACATGGTGGGTGATTTGTGCCCAGGGCAGCACCTGTCACTGGGCCTGAACTGCCTTTACCTATGGAGGCGCAAAGAGTTTGATCTGGGTTATTTATAGGAGCTGCTAAAAATGTGCCAGGATGTGCCAGGCCAGGGCCAGGGGCTGCTCCTCCTGCCCCCATGGCCGGGGGGCTGGTCCCAGGGTGGGACCCTTCACCTGGGCTGGTGGGGCTCGGCCCACCTCTCGTACCCCACACTGTGCCCCACCCGCACCAGTGTGGGACTGGGCTCACTGGGCACAGAGGGGTGCTGGGCTGAGCCCCTCACAGAGCTTGGGTCTGGCTTTGGTTCCGAATTTGGGGGCAACTAGAGATGTTGGTGGCTTCCCGACTGTGGTGTGTGGGATCTGGAGGTGGGATTAGTCCTGCTCCTGCTCCCTGGAGCCATCCCATCCTCTCTGGGTGGCCCCAAAGGGGCCAGAGCAGGGTCAGGAGCTGCAAAAGACTCCAAAAAGCCACAACGAATTCCCATGCCAGTGGCAACACCCCCTTTGAGCCTCCCAGTGTAACCTCAGGCAGTGCTGCCCTGCCGCAGCATCTCCCCGTGGCTGCCAGCCCCGCTCCCGGTGCTGCCAGGCGCTGCTCCAGCGGCTCGGGAGCGGCTCGGTGGCTCCAGCACAGCGACAGGGAGAGGGGACACGGGCGGGAGCAGAGCTGGGGCTGCTCCCCGCGGCTCCCGCCGGGACAGGAATGAGCAGAGTCATGGGGCTGCAGAAACCTGAGCCCGGCGCTGATCGCTGGTGGCAGCTGGAGGCAGAGCCACCTCCGCCAGCGGGGACAGCGCTGGGGACCGGGGCGGCAGCGCCCAGGGAAAACACGGACCAGGCAGCACCCCCTGCGCTGAGGGTGGGACAGCAGCGCTCTGGCACAGGCTCGTCCTGGCAGCTCCGCAAATCCCCGTTTCCAGGGAAATTGAGGCTGCCCAGAGCTGCGAGCTCCTGGGAGTCCTCAGAGCTGCCACAGAGGAGGTGGGGAGGTCCCCCATGGGCTCCATGGGTCCTGCTGGAGCATGGGTGCTTCTCCCTCCCATGATCCCGGTGGATCCATTCCAGCTGGAGGTGTCCTGTGATCCTATGCACCAGTGCATTCCTAGGGGGATTTGGGGTGATAAAGCCAGACACAGCCCTGTGCTTTTGGGCTTTTTTGAGCTTCCTGTTGTCGAGGGGAAGGTTCCAGAGCTCCTCAAGTGGAGCAGGAACTCCAGAGTAAGTCCAGAGTAACTCCATGAGATGCAGCACTGGCAGCACCTCTGTCCCCCTGCCCAGGCATTGTCCCCTCCCAGAGACACCTAGGGCCCAAAATTCCCTTTCTGTTTGCTTTGATGAAGTCTCACCTCTGGGGTCCATCCCCTCCTGTGGGGGAGCTGCTCCGGGCTCTGTTTTGCAGCAGTTAGGGCCACAAATTGGGCTGGACTCCACTTTGCAGTGATATGATTCCGTTTGTGCCATTAAATAACCCCGTTCAGCAAGGACAAAACTCTTCCTAAAACAGATGCAGTCAGAGAATCCTTCAGGTTGGAAAAGCCCTCAGAGATCATCAAGCCCAACTGTTCCCCCAGCACTGCCAAGGCCACCACAGACCCCTGTCCCCAAGTTCCACATCCACACAGCTTTTAAACCCCTCCAGGGATGGGGACTCCACCACTGCCCTGGGCAGCCTGTTCCAAAGTCTGGCCAACTTTTCCATGAAGAAATTTTCCCAGTATCCAATTTAAAGCTCCCTGGTGCAGCCATTCCCTCTCCTCCTGTCCCTGTTCCCTGGGAGCAGAGCCTGACCTCCCTCAGCTGCCCCCTCCTGTCAGGGAGTTGTGCAGAGCCACAAGCTCCCCCTTGAACCTCCTTTTCTCCAGCTGAGCCCCCTCAGCTCCGTTTCCGGAGTCTCTTTTCCTACCAGGGCTGTAAATGTCCAGTTCTCCCTAATCCCGAAGGGCTGAGGGTTTCCAGCTCTCAGCATGGCAGGGTTGGGGCTGTGGGGAGTATTTGCCCTGAAGGTTTTTTGGGGGCAGGTGCTTGGCAGCATCACAGAGAGTTTTGGGGTGCCAGTGGGTGCTCGGTTTGGGAGGGTGAGGCACAAGAGGCGCAGATGTCCCAGTATCCATGAGAAGCAGGGTCGAGTTTTATAGAATGTTGGGCTCTTGTCCTACACAGTCTGGTGGTCATGAGACATTATCAAGGCACAGGGGTTCAAAGCAAGAACGTCAGTGGTGTTGAGGGAGCCTCTGCCAGTGCCTCCACTCCCAGGGCATGGCAGCCCCGTCCCTCAGGTGCAGCCAGTCCTCTCCTCCACAACTACCTCTCTCCAACCCTTTTTGTGCAGCAGAACATCCTTACCTCTGCTAACCTACACACCCTATTCCTTCTGGGAAGTCATCTTGATCCCTGTAACATTCAAAAGTACCATTACTGCTTCGCTTTTTGGCTCAGGATAAGCCTTTAACCCCTTCCCGGGAGCAGAGCTACCCAGCAGTGCAGGTTCCTCATGCTTCCCATGGCTGGGAGCTGTGCCAGGGCCACGGCCCAGCACGACTCAGCTCCTCTGGCTGAGGAACCTCTTGTTTAGGGCACCACAGACCCCTTGCAGGAACTGCAGGAGCAAAGTTGTTGATGCCCTGCCAAGGGGAGGCAGCCAGAGTGGGAGCACTGCTTCCCAAGGTGTTTGGTTGTGTTGAACAACCATGTCTGCGTAGTGATATTGTGTGTCTGACACTGCCAGGTGGTGACAGGGACACCAGGTGTCCCAGCCTGATGGTGCCTCCTGACTGGAGATGGAAT
The DNA here is from genome assembly GCA_013398075.1 of Notiomystis cincta. Taxonomy (NCBI): domain Eukaryota; kingdom Metazoa; phylum Chordata; class Aves; order Passeriformes; family Notiomystidae; genus Notiomystis; species Notiomystis cincta. Next base: position 23,110 of record VZRX01012258.1, read on the forward strand.
CACAGAATCACAGAATTAATGAGGTTGGAAAAGACCTTTGAGATCATCAAGTCCAATCCATGACCCAACACTCCCTTGTCACCCAGCCCATGGCACTCAGTGCCACATCCAGGCTTTCTTTAAACACCTCCAGGGACAGTGACTCCACCACGTCCCTGGGCTGCTCCTTCCAATGTCCAGTCTTTCTGGGAAAAAATTCCTCCTGTGTCCCCTTGTTCTGTTGCTGTTCCTGGGAGCAGAGCCCGAGCCCCCCTCGCTGCCCCCTCCTGTCAGAGAGTTGTGGAGAGGCAGAAGGTCCCCCCTGAGCCTCCTTCTCTCCAGGCTGAGGCTCCCTAGCTCCAAATGGGAATGGGGGTCTGTGAGGAGCAGGAACGCACAGGGTGCTCCACGATCCACGCACAACAACCTTCTCTGCGAGCTCCACATCTCTGCCATAAACCCACTTGCTAAATCCCCACTGAGACCCTGCCCCCAGGATGTCCCCAGGTGGTGTTTCAGCCCCTCGTCCCCGCAGGCTGGGCGCAGGTGGCCCGGAAGCAGAATGAGAGGATGGCCGGCCTGCCGCACATCCCGGGCCCTGAGAACCTGCGCCCCTTCACGCCGGCCTCGCTGGCCGCCATCGAGCAGCGCATGGCCGAGGCCGAGGCGCTCCGGATAAAGCGGCAGCAGGTGGAAATGCCCGAGGAGGAGGAGGTCAAGCCCAGCAGTGACCTGGAAGCCGGCAAGAACCTGCCCCTCATCTATGGTGACCCACCCCTGGAGCTCATCGGGACCCCCCTGGAGGACCTGGACCCTTTCTACAAGGACAAGAAGGTGAGGGCCAGAGCTTTGCCCATGGTAGACTTGGCCTTAGGTGTAAGTCCCAAGCAAAAGACCTAAGCAGGGACCTCCCGTGCTTTCCACTGTACTCACCTGAGCCCATCCTGGTGATACACCACCCCAGAATGCTGTGGTTGCTTCTCTTCCCAAGCAGAGAGCATCTCCAAGCCTTTGGCGCTCCAAGCACGCAGAGAGGTCTCCCCTGTGTCGGCAGCCCTTGCCCTGTGGTGTTTTGGGGTGCAGAAGGGCTAACCTCCCCCTTTCTTTTCTCCACAGACATTCATAGTCCTCAACAAGGGCAAGTCCATCTTCCGCTTCTCGGCCACCCCTGCCCTCTACATGCTGGGGCCCTTCCACCCCATCCGCAGAGGAGCCATCAAAATCCTCATCCATTCATATCCTTGATATCTGGGATGCTGCTCCATGGCCACGTCGAACCCTGGTGTTCAGAGTCCAGACAGCCCCAGGAGAGGGACGAGGGAAGGGGTTTATGATAGGAGGGTGAGGAAACCTCCTGGGCCCCCACCACAGCCAGGACCTGCTGTCCAGACCTGCTTTAGTCCAAGGAGTAGGTGCTTGATGGGCACCTTGGTGGCACCAAGAGGTCACTCTTGGTTGGAGAAGGGAGGAGTCAGTTTTGATGGAGGAGGGAAGAAGCCCAAGTGGTGAAGCTTCCTCAGGAGAGGTTGAAGGTTTTTGAGGTCTAAAGAGTCTTGGAAAGGAAGGGAAACTGTATCCCAAGGTGAGGGAGAGGAAGGAGCACAGCGGGCAAAAAGTGAGGCAGAGCCAGAACCATGGAGCTGGGAAGGGAAGCAGAATAGAAGAGAAGGGGCTGGGACCCTGCACGGGAGCAGAGAGGAAAAGAGGGAAGCATGAGCACAGGACTGAGGCGGGAGAGCAGCAAGAGGAGCAGGGCAGGGTGAGGGACCAAGGTGGCAGCCAGGACAAGAGGAAGAGGGACACTTGGCTTCCTGACCATGGGAAGGGGGGATCCAGGCACCATCCAGAGCATTGTCCTTGACCAGGTTTTAAATTATTCAGCATGTTCATCATGATCACCATTTTAACCAACTGCGTGTTTATGACGCTGAGCAACCCCCCAGCGTGGTCCAAGAATGTGGAGTGAGTCCTGAGACCTCCCCTGGCCATGGGGACAGCCCAGCTATGTCCCTCAGAGGGGACAAGGCCAAGGCTGAGAGAGGGGGTGGGGATCCTGGCACCATTCAGAGCAGGAGAGGTGTCACTGGGAGATGCTGGTGGCCTTCAGAGGGGATGTTCACGTTCTGCACTGGGCATTGCAAAAAGAGAGAATGTTTCAGAGCTGCCCAAAGTCTGGTGGGGTCCCCATGTCAGGAGAGCCCTGGGCTGGGCTGGGTCAGGACTGTCAGTCTGGAGAGGCAGAGCCGATCCATCTGTCCAGGGACCATGGGCAACCCAGGGGAGAGGGGAAATCCAGCATTTTCTGCTGTGGTTTTGCACAGTCAGGTCTCAGCAGGGCTTTACAGAGAGCATGGGGGTGGTGGGACACCAGCAGGGATAGAGGTGTTGCAGAATGGTCACCAGAGGGATTGCTACCTTCAGATGTCCCAACCCACCTTACAAGGTGAGGTGAAAACCTCTCCCAGTGCTGAAGCACCCTAAAAACCCACCAGCCCCCAAACTCAACTCCTCAAGATATTCCCACTGGGAGGGGTGAACAAAACCTTGGACCTGGGCAAGTGCCCCAGGAGTGACCAGTCCCATTTCAGATACGCCTTCACTGGGATCTACACCTTTGAGTCTCTCATCAAGATCCTCTCGAGAGGCTTCTGCATCGACGACTTCACATTCCTGCGTGACCCGTGGAACTGGCTGGATTTCATGGTCATCTCCATGGCGTGAGTCCAGTGGGATAGGGAGGACAGGAGGGAAATTGGGAGGAATGAGGAGTGTTCCTGGCAGAGCCCCTGGAGCCCTCCCCTCTCCTGTCCCACAGCTACATTACCGAGTTCGTGGACCTGGGGAACATCTCCGCTCTCAGGACCTTCCGTGTCCTCCGTGCCTTGAAAACCATCACGGTGATACCAGGTGGGACTTAGAGAAGGGGCCTCCCCTCCGTGCCTTCCCCTGAGCTCAGGTATTCCCACCATTCCCAGCAATTCCTGGTTCTTTTGGCAGCTCCAAGAGAAAACAGGAAATGAGGTATTTGATACATTTTCCATGTAGTTTGGCTTTTGGGTCAGGTCCTGCTGATTTTACATCTTGAAATCAGCTGCACTCACCAGGTTGTTTGGCAGCCCCTGAAGAGGCAGATGTGATGTTTTTAAGGCTCCTTGGAGATGAATTAAGGGAATTTGTGCTCCCCTTAGATTAATGGGTTTCATAAAACAAATCACTTCATTTTTGAAGCCATGGGCTCAGTTTTGTGCCCAGTGTTGGCTGTTCTGGTGCTGAGGCTGAGATATTTAATGGGTATTGGTTTAATATCACCTGAAACATCCAGACTCGTGTGAGGAGCACCCTATCAAATCCCTCTGATTGCTGATTTCCAAATTTGATTACCATTTCAACACTCTGCTTTCAACCCTGGTGCAAGCACACAGAAATCTGAAGCGTGAGGTTGAACTGAAAATGAAAATTCCTCATGGTGAATAAATTCTCGTGGTGTCCCTGCAGGCTCCAGATCGTGAGGTTCACATTTTGAATGTTTTTTTCCTTCATCAAACAGGCTAAAAATTGCATTGAGCAAAACATAAACTGCTGCTTGTTTCTGGAATGACATCCCCAAGGGCTATGCAGAAATAGCAGTGGCAAAAATAAGCTGGTTCAGAACATGTGACCTCAATCAGACCCCTGGAGAACAGGATTTTACCTAAACAGTTTGGGGAACAAGGAGCTGGCAAAAGGACAGGGCTAAAAATCATTTCCTTGGAGAATTCCTCCATGTGAGAAAGCTCTGGGCTCAGAGAAGCTCTAAAGATCAATATTGGGATGTCCCAGCATTGCCCATCATCCGTGCAGACCTTGTCTGATAGGAACTCCATCCTCCATGGAAAAATCCCACTGAGGATCTGTGGATGAGCCTCCCCTGGGGAGGGAACAATGATGTTGAGGGGAGAGGTGAGTTAATCCAGATGCAGATGTCACTTTGCCACCTTCACTTGGGCACACTAGGGATTTTCCAGCTTGAAGGGATCAGGATGAAGGGTCTGTCTGGGCTCCCAACCACCCAGGGACAGCAGCTGGACCACAGAGGCTTTTCTGGAGCTGGGAGAGGTGCTCAGCATCATCCAGCTGGGCCAGCAAAGAGCTTCCCCATGTTCCACTCTAAAGTGCTTCACTCCAGAGGTGTGGGACAAAAAATGCCAGATTGTGGCATTTAGGGATAAAAGAAAGTCCAAAGGAATTGATGGCTGCCAGGCTGGGGTAGGCTTTGGCTTGGCTATCCCAAGGCTGGGATGGGAAAGTCAGCAGCACCAACCCAAAGGCAACAGCTTTGGAGGGCCCAGCCCTGTGTGGGGACAGAGCTGGGATGTGGTGTGAGCACAGAGCTGGGGGCCTGAACTCGGTGATGACACACGGACCCACCAGAGCCAGCACCTTCTGGGGACACCACAGCCTGCTCCCCACAATTAACAAACCAGCAATCAGCTCAATGGTGATGCCTCCCCCCAGGGCTGAAGACGATCGTGGGGGCTCTGATCCAGTCAGTAAAGAAGCTCTCAGACGTGATGATCCTCACAGTTTTCTGCCTCAGCGTCTTCGCCCTCATCGGCCTCCAGCTCTTCATGGGCAACCTCCGGCAGAAGTGTGTGCGGTGGCCTCCCCCCAACAGCACCTTCCTGGAGGATTTGGGGCTGGACAACGACACCTCGGTCAACTCAACCTTCTATGACTTCATGGATGACTTCACCGGGAGCTTCACTGGGAACTTCACCGGAAACTTCACTGGGAACTTCACCAGCAACAGCACCTTCGACTTCGAGGCCTACATCAACGATGAAGGTAAAGCTCCTGCAGCCCCTTTTCCTCTGACCCCTCACCTTGGTTTGCTCCTCAGTTTCCTGCTCTTCCTGGCTACTCCAAGGTTTACTCACACTGATCTTCCCACCAAGACTGGTGGGTGCAACAGGCTGTGCACCCTCACAGAAGGGACAGATGGGTTCAAATCCTCCTGGACAGGGAAAACGAGGTCCACTTGGGCTCTTCTTCTAAGCTCTTCCAGGAAGATTTCACAACAGGAAGGATGGACCAGCACCTCCATCTTTCTCACTTGCTGGTGAGGGCTGATGTCCCATTAGGGTGGTCGTAGCAGGGAGACCAAACCCTGAGGAGCAGGTGCAACTTTGGGTGGAAAACCAGAGGAAGAGATGCAGGAATGACATTTTTAATCCACTTTTCACTATCTGGATCCTTCTCCAGGTACCACAGTGCCCAATGAACCCTTTATGCAGTACCACAAAAGCCACAGGAGAGGAGGGAGGGAGAGGTGGGACAGGACAGGTCCTCAGGAAGGTCCTTTCCCCCCCTTCTTTGAAAATTTTGCTCAAAGTATGGTGCGGTTTTTGTTTGTTCTTTGGTTTTGAGTTTTTAAACTCCATGACAATGTAAAAATCTCAGCAAATCTGCCTGGTAGTGTTGTAGTGCAGCAGGGTGCTCCACAGGGATGTTCCACATCTCCTTCAGGACACTTGGCAGAGCTCAGAAGGCTGGGCTGGGTCTCAGCTGAGCAGTTTGGTCCAACAATTAGCTCTGGCATTCATTACAGGAAGGTTTTGGTAGGGTGTAAGTTCGATCCATAGGATCTGATGAGCTCCCTGCAAAGAGCAGCAGCACAAGGCCACAAGCGCAGCAGAGCAGCTGCTGGGGCCAGGCCAAAAGCCTGGAATTGCACAAACAGGATATTTCCTCCCTGAGCCCACATAGGAGAAAAAAAAGCCTTAAGGCAAGAGGCCAGGGAGAGCCAGGGAGGATTCAGGAAGATCCAGGGAGGATTCAGGAAGATCCAGAAGTCTCCATGTGGCTCCCGGGAGGGCTGTGCTGGGCCATGTTCAGGATTGGATCTAGCTGCCCCCTGCCATATCCAGGTGTAGATGTCTCCAGCTGCTCCTCTGTGTCCCTGGTGACCTGTGGTGGCACTGCTTGGCAGCTCCTGTGGCTCTGGACCTGTGCTGGAGCCATAAGAAGAAGCTTTAAGGACCCCTGGTCTGTGAGCAGGGTGAGGGTGTCCCCACCAGGGATGGGAGCAGCAGCCATGGAGCAGGAGCAGTTTCCCCAGGGTTTTCTGGGACTCCTGCAGTGCCCCATGCTTGATGCTTCCTGGGAATGCCCTGATTTCCCAGGAAAACAGGCCAGCTCTGATCCTTTGACCTCATGTTAACCCATTTTCCAGGTGACCTGGCCCTGGCCAGATCCAAAGCTGTTTCTGGGCTTGGGAGGGACCTGGTTGGATTGATGAAACAATCTCAGGAGCCCTCTGAGACAGAGCCAAGACAAACAGCAAAGTCAACAGACAGTAGATACCCACGTGCCCAGCACTGGGAGTCAGCAAATCCCCTGGGATTCAAGGAATTTCCTTCACAGCAAGTTGCACCCAAGAATTTGAAAATCTATGTTTGTGCTTATTTATTTATTTATTTCTATTCCTTGCTCTTTCCCCACCTAAAAAGCCAATTTCTACTTCCTGGAGGGAGCCCTCGATGCCCTGCTCTGCGGGAACAGCAGTGACGCTGGGTGAGTGAGACCCCCTCCCTCTGGATTCCTGGGAGGGAAGGGAGCTGGCACAGCTCGTGGGACCCTTGATGCTTGGGATGGGACAGGGTTGGGGCTGGGAATGTGGCTCTGCAGAGGAACAGTCTGGAAATCCCAATGAATCAGCTTGGGGAACATCCTGAGGGTATCAGTTGGATCATCCCAATGGTATCGGCTTGAGGGGGTATTGATCCAGGTATCCCAGCTGTGTTAGCTTTGGGGCTATCAGCTGGAGCATCCTGAGGGTGTTGGCTTGAGGGCATCACAACTGTATCAGCTTTGGGTGGAATCAGTTCAGGCATCCCAGATTTATCAGCTTGAGGGGTCTCAGTCTGAGCATCCTGCCTGTATCAGCTGTGGGGGTATCAGGTATCAGATGAGGACAGGAGGTATCAATCCAGGCACCTCACCTGGCTCATCCTGGAGGGGAGGGTCCCCCTGCTGCACCCCCACTCCCCAGGGATGGGTTTGGCCATACCAGGTCTCACCCCTGCTGCCCCCTGGCAGGAAGTGCCCCGAGGGCTACGAGTGCATGAAGGCCGGGAGGAACCCCAACTATGGCTACACCAGCTACGACACCTTCAGCTGGGCCTTCCTGGCCCTCTTCCGCCTCATGACCCAGGACTACTGGGAGAACCTCTTCCAGCTGGTAGGCACTGCCCTTCCATCCCTGTGCAAGTGTTCCTCTTGTTTCCGTGCTGCCCTGAGGTGAAAAGTCACTGACTGGAAGCTTGTGGGACCTTGTCCTGGGGTTTGTGGACCCATCCAGGATCAGTGGAGATGGGAATGATCACATTCACTTCCCTAATATGGAACTGCAGTGTTATTTCCCAGGGTGCTGACAGCCCTACTGTGGAAATCAAGGATTTATAAGATTATCCAAAGCCTCTCTGGCTCAAACTGAGGGACAGGATAAGGAGGAGAAGGCAGGTCACCTGTCCCCTCATTGAGTTGTCCTCTAGGGACACACCACAAAACGCCAGCAGACCCTGGCTCCAGAGTCAGGTAAAAGGGATCCTACACCTAAGGCTACCCCTGTCCTCTGGAAAGGTTTGCTCAGATGATCAGAGTCAGAAAAGGACCGTGTTGGCCTGAAGGTGAGACCTGAGATGGTGGGGGCTGAGGCACATCAGCCGCTCACAGCAAAATGAGTCAGTGGTAGAATATTGGTCCCACCTCCATCGCTCCCAGCCCTTGGGAACCTTGGGAACTAAGGCTTCTCTCTGCCTTCCACCAGGCCCAACCCAGTGCCAGGGCCTGCAGGAAGGTCCATTGGGTGATGATCAACCCTTGGAGAAGACAGGAGCAAACTATTTCCCTCCTACCACAACCGGGAGGCTGTCCCAGGGTGGCACCTTCTCCTGGGAGCATCACCAAAGTGACATCGTGACATCCCTGCCACCTCTTCCCACAGACACTGCGGGCAGCAGGGAAAACCTACATGATCTTCTTCGTGGTGGTCATCTTCCTGGGCTCCTTCTACCTCATCAACCTCATCCTGGCTGTGGTGGCCATGGCTTATGCCGAGCAGAACGACGCCACCATGCTGGAGGAACAGCAGAAGGAGGAGGAATTCCAGCAGCTCATGGAGCAGCTGAAGAAGCAGCAAGAGGAGCAGGAAAAGCTGGTAGGTGGGAAGGGTGGAGGTCAAAATAAAGAGGTCTTGGGAATAGGGCGAGGAAATGGAGGCAGCAACAAGCATGGTGTAAAACACAAAGAAAAACTCCATTTGGTCCATAGGAAGTAAAGAAAAAATGGAGTAACTATTTTGGGCATCACATCTGAATCAAAATCTGAGACAGTACCATAGGTGGGGACAAAAAAAGATCAAATTTCTGTATCCAAATCCCAGC
>VZRX01012264.1:0-21333 GCA_013398075.1 Notiomystis cincta
GAATACAAGATCATCCCACTACACTGTACTTTATATGTTGAAGGAGAGAGGTGGACCAAGGACTTATGAGATCCCTTCTAGCTCAGTTCTGTAATTCTGTACTGACTAATTTAAAAACTGAGAGTTTATAATCTTTTTTACATATTTTTATTATGCAAATTATCATAAAGAAAGAAATGTTAGAGCAAATTTCTGGTATAATTATGACACTCAAAGAAAAAGAGAAACTGACAGTTATTTCCCCAAAGAGCAGGTTTTTAAGTTGCCTAATTGATCTAGGTTTGCAAAGACTTATAATTAAATCTTAGGGCAAATATATGCATTCAAATCCTGTTAGAAAATAATGGGATTCAGATGTATAATTTCTCAACTCCTACACACAGCTTTGAAAATACCCTGAAGTCTAAACAAAAAGGTACCCACAGTGACAAAAGCAGAGTTTAAAAACAAACATTAAACAGTTTTATATCTGTTCACAAAACAAAATGCCACATTTCATAAAGACCTGCTTTAGATGTAGAAAGAAGGGGGGCTTCTTTCATATCTGAGACTCTTTCTCAACAACCAGACAAACTCAATAAGTTGAATCTACCCTGAAGCACATGGCAAAAAACTTAGCAGTCACTCTTCAGTTCAGTGGGAGACCTAGCCCACCTCTGGTTGTTAATTAAAATGATTGATTAGCTCTATTTAGCATAAAATAAATTTCAGTATTGTGGAAAAAATTGAAATATCAAAAAATGTCACTACACTTGTAGAATCATGGTTGTCTGATTGAACTTATCCCACAAATATTATTGAATGGCATAAAGCCATAGAAATGAATCTTAAGTGTTTAAGCAATGTGATATTTACATTAATTAAATCAGCTAATTAAACAAGCAATTAAAAGCTTGCAATATTAACAAATAATTGTATAATAGACATTTATTGAAGTTTGTCCATAAGTTTACATTATAGGCATTTTAATGAATTTCCTAAATGTACTGACACATTACATAACTTAGAATCAAACAGAAAATACGGAAAAAGCCCTGGACAACACTAATTCAATCTTCTTAAACATTTATGAACAGCTTAAAATAATTCTTATTGATTTACCTGATTATATCTGCTACTTAATCTGAATGGAATACTTCATTGCTGCCTAAATTGCAGGTTTTATTGGCAGTTATAATACAAAATCCTATGTAGATAATTGACAATTATAGAACTGTTGATACAATAAGAATTAAAAAAAAATATTATACATGGCTTTTTTAAAGCTTTGAGGTTTGAAAACTACTTTATTTGGGTCACAATATTGAACATTACAGGACGATTATCAATGTTTTATCATAGAGTTTAAAGCTTTTATCTCAGTCCTTTGATCATTTTAAATCAACCAGGGATTCATTACATCATGTAAAAAAATCTGTGCATCTTTTATGTCATAGGAAAGGGATCATAGTTTTGTGTGCTAATGAAGAAATTATAAGGTATTGATTTGAAGGAAAAAACCCAAACCCTGCCTAATCTTTCTTCCTCAGCTAACTCCCTTTACTCTTACTTCTGCAGTGCCTCTTATGTATTCAAGAACAAATAGAACCTATTTGTATTCTTTTTGCTTTGGAAACTGAGCAAGTGGCCTGTTGTTGGCAGGATGTACTTCCCTTTCTATAAGAAATTAAAGAAAAAGAAAGTAGCTGCATATAAAACAAATATTTTTAGAGTGGAATTATATGGAATCTGCTTGATCCTAAAAGAGTCCTGTCTAGTAGTAACTTTCAATATTAGATTTTTTCCTATATCTTGAAATTTCCTGTTCTCCAAATAGCTCAAGGTGTAAATTCATCATAACACTGATATTACTTTATTGACACAAAATACTACTCTACTTGAGGGGCTGACGAATATCAAAACAAATAAAAGCATTTAGTTATTGAATTTTATTTTAAAATAAAAACATAGTATTATTTTTTGCAATGCAAATAAAGTGTGAGGTAAAAAAGACTGAACAAGCAGACAATATCCTTTTAAGGGGAAAGATACTGAAGAGCTATTTTCCTGTAAACTATAAAAAGCACTATACTGTAAGATGTACCATGCCAACAAGAATACCTGAACAGTGATTGGAATATGTTGGAAAGGAACTCATGGCTTCCCCATGTCGTTTGAGAGGTCTTTTCTTTAGAACAAATAACAAATTAAGCAGATAACATCACCTGGAAAGGACAAGCACTTAGTTCCCCCAGATAAGAATAGCTATGGATAGTATCAGGTGCAGTTCCCTGAGTTAAATGACATGGGTCTAAATTCTCTCCCAGATAACTTCATGTCTGTCCTGATTTTCCTTAATTTGTGCTCAGGAATTTTTTTGTCCATCAATCAGTTATGCAAAAGGAGGTCTTTGTAGCTGTAGTTTGTATATGCAGGGAGAAGACTTGAAAGGCAGCAGCTCAGTTGAAACTGGACAGTGTTGTGTCAAGTAACAAGAAGAACCTTTTAAATTATGTTAATAACAAGAAGAGTTCTAAAAAACCTTTGGATTGATAGTTGTTGAAGATAACCATCTGACTAATATGGATGAAAAAAAAGCAGTGGCATTCAATGCATTTTTTTACCTCCATCTTTAGTAATTTAGATAGACCTTGGGCTTCCTGGGCCCCAGAGTTAGAGAACCAGGACTATGAGAACAATGATTCTCAATTTGTGGACACTGAAATTGTAATGGACCAGCAGTATCAGCTGAAAATTCACAAGTCTGTGGGGCTGGATGGGATTCATCCCAGAGTTCTGAAGCAGCTGGCAAATGTCCTGACAGGACTGCTCTCAATCATCTATGAAAAGTCTTGGGAGTCTTGGGAGATCCCTGCTGACTGGAAGCTGGCAAATATAATTCCAGTCTACAAAAAGGGCATGAGGGATGAGCCAGAGAACTAGTCTGACCTCATCTCCTGGAAAAATCTGGAGAAGAATATGCGTTCATAAGGGGAAAGTACTGGTTAAATAATTAGAGATACATCTATTGCAGGGTCACTCGCCTCATGCATGAAGGGAAGGTAATGTCTGTAGGTTTTTTACATGCAAGGAAGGTTTGTGATACTGTCCCTCACAGCACCCTGCTGAGGGTTCAGAGTGCTCTGAGTGAAGAGCAGAGCTCAAAGGGCTGCAGTGAATGAAGCTACAGCTGGCTGGTGACTGATCCTCAGTGATGTTTCTCAGGGTTCATTTCCAGGGCCAGTCCTCTTCAGTCTGTTTATCCTGTTCAGTCTGTTTTTCAGAAGGACTTGAATGCACCGTTAATGAATTTGCTGATGATCCCAATCTGGGAGGTGCTGTTGAATTTCTTGAGAGACAGGAGGCTTGCGGAGTCCAAATGCCACATTCTGCCCCTAGGATGAAGTAAGGTTGGGGACAAGTAAAAAAGAGGAGATCAGTGGCTGGAGAGCCCTGCAGAAAGGGATCTGGGGGTGCTGGTTGGCAGAAAGTCCGTGTGATTCAGCAGTGTGTGCCCTGGCAGTCCTGGGGTGTCAGTCCATCAAACATGGCATCACCAGCCAGGCAAAAGAAGGGATTATCCCACTGTCTCCCATCTTGGTGTGGCCTCCCCTTGAGTACTGTGTGCTGTTCTGGGCTCCTCAGTTTAAAAAATGTGAGGAGATCCTTGAATACCTCCAGAGAAGGATAAAAATGCTGCAAAAGGCCTGGAATTAATGTCTTATTAGAAACTGCTGAGGAATTCAGGCTCTTCTATTTTGGACCAAAGGAGACTGAGAGGTGATCTCATTGGTCTCTGCAGCTTCCTGAGGAGATGCAAAGGAGAGGAAGGTGCTGAGCCATTTTCCTTGGTATCCAGATGTAGGACCTGTGGGAATGGTTAAAATTATTATTAATGGCAAGAGGAGGCTTAAGTCTGGGCATCAGGATTTATCAAGAGGATGGTCAAACACTGGAACAGGCTTCCTAGCAAGATGGTCAATGCCCCAAGCCTGTCAGTGTTTAAAACACATTTGGACAATACCCTAACAACATGGCCTGAAGTGGTCAGGCACTTGGACTAGATGATTGTTGTAGGTTTCTTCCAACTGAGATATTCTATTCTTTCTGTTCTATTCTATTCTAGTCTAGTCTAGTCTAGTCTAGTCTAATCTTTAGATGAAAGCATGCCTTCTTACCATTTTCTTTAAAACACAGTCAGATAAACCCCTTAGAGAAAAGGTTGTAGCAAAAATCCTATGTGGTTTCAGAGAATAAAGTGTTTAAACAGCAGAGCTGAAGTATGCAAAGTGATAGCCTTGTGTCCTAATTTTACTACTGTGTAGTTTACATAAGACCTTATTAAATAATACTGTCCTTTTGAACTGCAGTCTGAAGTAGTCATTACATACTCTGAATGGAAGAAAAATTAGGTTTATGGATCATGCCTATGGCAGGACAGTGTGTAAAGTTGCAGGAGATACAAGCCTGTCTGCTGAGGCTAATTTGCCCTTTCTTCGTGTGAATCTTTGGCTGGTGCCTCTCTTCTTCATCTGTAAAATAGAAATCAGAAAAAAGAAGGGATATCATGGAGGATGAGAGAGGGGTAGTAGGACCAATATGTGATTGCCTAGGAAAGACAGTTGCCTTATGCATTTCTTGAGTTCTTATCTAGGAAAGACTAAAGATGAATTTTATGAACTCTTCCACTCTGAACCAAATTTCATAGGAAGTTTTCCATTCTCCTCTCTTCTGCTTTTTTTTCCCCTTACCTCTTTTCCTGAGAGAAACCATGCATTAAACAGCACTGGATAGTTCTTTAAAAAGAAAAAACTGTGTTTGCATCAAAACTCGCAAAACATAAAAAATTCTTTTGTCTTACTGAAGAAAGTATTTTTGTAATTAAATCATATAAACAAACAGACTTTATTGGCTAAGGATTGATATAATGCTTTCATTTTTAACAAGGAAGCTGAGCTTATAGCCATAATATCTTCAATATAAGAATTGCAATAAAATACTGGTGAAAACAGCTTCTTTGAAAAGGATTTGTTATTGATTTATTCAAACTGTTAACTCTAGAAGCAAGGAGTCTGTATCAAAACATTTTGAAGGATGCTACATTTTAGAATAAGACTTCTAAAGGGCTACATGTATTATAGTTAGTCATGGTTGTGGATAAGTGTCAGTACTGTACCTTTCAATGAATTTCAATCTGTATCACTCATACTGCAGATAACTGCTATGCGGTTGGTTTTTATAGGAATTTGTTCTGTGCTTTTCTCTTGAAATTTGAGTTTGGCTTTGAGAAACCTTTCAGAATGAGATTTTAGTGGAATAAAAATAAGTACTTGCAAAGTAGTTAATTTTTCAGGTATATAAAAACCATACAATGAAAAAACAATCTGACAAATTTTAGGCCAGGTAGGATGGAGGCCTGAGCAACCTTGTCTAGAGGAAGGTGTCCCTGCCCATAGTAAGGGGTTGGAACTAGCTGATGCTTAAGACTCCTTCCAACCCAAACCTTTCTATGATTCTGTGAAATAAAACCCTTGCTCAAACTTAGTGAATATACCTGGAAATGACAACAAGCAAACAGGTTCTGGAAGAGGTACATTTTTTAAAATTTTATCTCCCTTTTCCTGGTCAGGCAGTCTTCATGCACCTTTAACAGTAACAGGCATTCTTACATGACAGGGGAAGCTCCATAGTTTCCAGGGATGTGAAAGCTCCCATTGGACATGTCTGGTACCCTAAGTCAGATTATCAGGCTTCTGCCCCATTCTGCATTCTGCATTAAAGAGAATGTTACTGATACTTCTGGCAGTGTAAATAAATCAAACCCGCACAATTGTTTCTTAAAAGTTTGACAAACTTAAATCTACTTATTAAATCTCTGAATCATACTGTCTGTTTCATGCTAATCACATCAGGTAGAAAGAAATCATTTCAGTGTTGTGGAAAAAACCTTCACCTCATAAAGTGATAATAATTAAATATTTAAAAGGTGACTGTCAATATGAACCAAGATAGCTAGATCTCAAAGTTCAAAAATTATGGAACATTTTGTTTTATACAACTGTGAATTAATGCCTTTGGAACAGTACTTAGGAACGGGTGATGAGGAAGAGAAATTGAAAAGATATTACTTAATGTGAAATCTGCTATATTGCTATTATTGTCAGAGGTGCAGAATAGGTTTTTCACTTGACATTAGCGGAAAAACATTTTAAACTTGAGAACAATATAACTTCAGGTTAACATGTGGTGTGTGACCTGCTTTGTCAACAGAAGGCAATGGGATCCATTTTATTGACTGGTAAATATTTTCACTTGTGCGTCTGCCCTCACAGGGATTTATCGTAGTGTTTCAGACCCTTCTGTCCAGGGTAAAGCTTTTATAACTCCTCTGCTCAGAGGAGAGGTATTGATTATGCAAACTTGCTAAATGTTGCTCACAGTTACAAGGATTCGATAATAACAGCAAATATTGGTTGTTTAGTTGGGCTGATCTTTCAGTAAAGGTCTGATGAAACTTTAAATGTTGGGGCTATTTTAAAGTGATTTATTTCAAAACCAGATAATGAAATGGTGTTCTGACTACAGACTGAACTCTATAAATTGAGATCATATCCCATTTATATACCTTATAAATTGAAAATAGTTATTTTATTTCTTGAATTATTTCTAAACGTTGTCTGGCATTTCTTTTTAAATATGAATCTTTATACTTGACTAGGGCTCTTATCATTGGATACAATTTTTCTACTCTATTTGACACACAGTGACATTTAGAGGAGATAAATATCAGGATTCTTAATAATTTAATAGAATAATTTTGGTTTCTTCAAGTTGTCAGTGTTTGAGGGTTACGTACTTCCAGCTAGGGGGAATTTTGTCTGAAATTTTGATGGTGTACAGAAAATAATGTCAAGTATTAAGATTTCTCCAGTAAAAAAAACAAAAAAAAAAAAATAAAAAAAAGAAAGAGAAGAGAAGAGAAAGGAAACCTTCCAGAATGGCTGCCTGTAAAAGTACAAACCAGGTTCTTTGTTTAAGGAGATTGTCCTAACACTGGATCTGGAATCGTAAACTAAATAAAGTGGCACTGATGCTCCTTTTTTTTCTGATTTTACCATTTTATCAATTTAATTATATAATAAAATTATTTAGGAATAATTTATTTATTAAATTATTTATTTTTTGAAATCTGCAGTCAAAATAGGAAGGATGGAGATTGAAATAACATCCTATGTTAGAAACATTATAAAACAGAACAAAACAGTCAAGACTGTCCTGAAATGTTTGGCTGTTTTGAGTTTGTTTTTTATTATTATTCTTCGATGAAATACAGGGCAATACAATTTTTCACCTGTGAGTCCTAAAGCTGACTGTTTAAAAAATTGAACAACCCTTTTGAAATTCAGAATCTTTGGAAGCTATAAGTATTTTTAACTAATAGACAGACATTCATTTCAGTACTCCTTTCTCCCCAGGAGTAATGAGGTATAAATCCTTCATAGCCTCATTGTCCTACATCCAAAAGCTCTCTGTCACTGATTTCTTTATCCTGTTGCCATTTGTACTTATTGTCTGGAAGTATGGATTGTCTAAGAAGTCTTAAGATGTATAGATTTTCTGATTACAGATATACAACTGTGCACAGTTCTTTTTAATGCATTTTTTTCCTGCCTGTATTTACATATTAAAATTATTATCACAGAAGAGATGAGTTTATTTAAATTGGACCCAGCTGGATGATAACTAAGACTTAACAAAGTAAAACCAAATCTAGGATATGTATTAAGTAATCACAAAATACCTCATATAGTATCTCATACTCTCCCCAGTGTAAGAAGTAGAAGTCCTTCCTATGAACAAATGGGAGTGTTCTGCAAGGTTTTCTTTAAAAGGAAGTCCTATGACAAGTCAAGACTATTTCTTCACTAATATTTATACTTTACAATGCAGCATTGTATTGTAACAATGTGCACATCTTTTGATTCTAGTCTGAGATATCAATTCCACCTATACAGATGTATAGGTATGATTTTATAATATGTACCAGCAAGTGTAGTGAGAAGCAGTGATGCTTGTTGTAAAGATAAATATAGGAATGCACAAAGATTCATAAAGGGTAAATTACAGGCACTCATCTGCATATACATTACCATGGCTGCTGTGTTAGCAGTACCACTGATTTTCAACAAAATGCATCATTAAACATTTCATTCATATATCATGAGAAGTATAAACAAATGTCACTGTTTGTAAGCATGTACAAAGCTAGGTAAAGTTAGAATTGCATGTGCTATTTAGAATATTGGGGTTGGTTTCTTTTTGGTTCCTTTAATATTAATTTCCAATATAGAATTTAATTTTATTATAATGTACACCTCAGCTTTAAAATGTTGTGGTTTTTTTCTCTAAAGCTGAACAACCTGATATAAATTATTTCACTTGGAAGTAACTATAATTATTGAAAGGTTAGGGCAGTTAGAAGATGACAGCTTGTGTGGCCTGCTTCTGCTCTTAGTTGGAAAACAATTGTCACCCCATTATTTTGTGGGGCTTAAGGCCAGGCACTGCATGCTTTCGTCTCCTGTGGACTCTCAAAGTGGGTGTGGAAGCAAGTTGCTGCTGTGGTTTGTGCCAAAACTAAATTGAAAAGCCTAATATAAATATTACACTGTTCTGTAAACACTCTTGGATTTGAAATCTCTCTGTCAAGTTCTCGTTCAAATGAGCATGACTTTAGCTAGAGGAGTGGTTGCAAGTGAGTTTTAAGATGAGATATCTCTTTGAGTCTGCCATATCCTGAATTTTTATCCAAAGCTGCAATTATTTTATCATTTGAGTTTTAAACTTTATTCCTGCAGCCTATCCACTTATCATGCATAAGAGACAGAAGGTAGTGTTGAGTCATTATATGGTAAGCATGTCTTCTTCATCATGCAGCCACCAGAAGTAAAATTTTCTTTATAAGTAAGATTTGTGGGCACACAATAATATCACATTTTCAGAGAATCCCTTTTGCTTCATCAGGACACATCTGAAAGAAGTTAAAGTCCTTTTTGTTGCATGTTAACAGCACCAGATGAGCACCATGCCACCAGCGATAGGTTTATTGTCTTCAGAGTTACAGCCCACAAAAAACCAGCTTGAAATTAAGTATTCTATTATGGCATTACTGGTTTTTTAAAGTACAAGAAATTGACTGTGATTCCAGGAGGATGTATAAAATAATTATATAGACCACCTTTATGCTCGAACATTCTTTTAAATGTATTGTTATTGTGATATTTCCCATTGCAGTATTTGAGGTAGGCCATATCATGTTAATATGTTACAAAAAAAATCTATGAAAATGAGGGGGTAAAATAAGCTGGGATTTTTTATTATTATTATTATATTACAAATAAAAATAGGGTTGATTTGCAACAATTTTGAAAGCATAGAGTTTTCAAGTCAAGTCTTTAAATAATTATAGTCTATCTGGCATCATATGAACAACCATGACAGGCCCTCATACTGCACAGAAGCAAAATGACAAATATAATCAATCACCTGTTGCATTTGGAGAAGAACTCACAGAGACTACTAAAACATTCAGATTACACATCTACCAGTTAAACACAATTCCAGTAATTAATGTAAGTGTCTAAAGTAGTATCCAAAAGACCAACAAGACTGTATCCTGATATATTGCAGCATCCAGATCAGTGTCTTTCTGACAGCAAGGATTCTTAGTCAAGAAAAGAGAGAGTGTATATGTAGAATGTCCCCCACTTTACAACATAAATAATATGACATGATTTTTGATATTTATTTCCTGTTACATAGCTCATACTTCTACTTGACTTTAAACCAGTGGAAAACCCTTGGAGAAGCAATTCTTCTAAGATACAGTTCCTCTTTGTAGAGAATTTACATCACTAAAATTTCAGATACATGTGAAATCATAGAACTAGAAGAAGCACTAGCAGATTTATCATATTTATTACAGAAACTAACTCTTACCTTTGCCCCTTCTCCTACTGTGTTGTCTACCACTGTGCCTTGAAGATTTATTTTTTTTTAAACACAAGTGACTCCTTAGACTTTAGTTGTGCAGTGGAATATAATGAGGTTCACTGCTGCTGAGGAATCCATTCAGTGCCCACAGCTCGGGGTGCAGCTGCAGGCTGAGCTCTGGGTGGGAGCCCCAGACTTGGAAGCACTGACTCTCTGCAGAACAAAGGTGCTGGCACCTGTGGCCCAGCCAGGGGACCGGACTCTCAGAGATGTGGCAGGAGCTGGGGACATCAGAACTTCCTACACTTAGGCTGGGAAGGTATAAAAGCCCAGGGTTTCCCTTTTTTAGGGTCCTCCTCAGAGAGGCACCAGCTCAAGCTGATATTTTCTTAATTAGCTATTGCACCAAGATAAAATCATTTTAAGGATCGAGACATCTGAGACTCTGCTCTGGAAATCTAGGGTCTAAGGACAGCTGGTCTGCCTGTTAGTGTGGGGGGTGTGTAGGAAGCCAAGCAGGGCACCTGTCAGCTCACTGAAGCCACCCACTGTGGAAGGGCTGCAGTCCCAGCCCAGGCTGTGAAGGTGTTGACTGCCAGATTGGCTCCTGGAATGGCTGGAAAGGGAAGTTTTCCTAAAAACACTCACAGATGTGAACTCATTCCTGCCTTACCTTAGGCACAGCAAAGATTAAAAGAATCACTATATGTGTACTGGAGACCCATATACCTAACTGATAACATATTAACATTTAGTGTCTTAGAGGAAGCACTTTGGAGGGCACAGCCACAGTTAATTTAGGGTTTGCTGTACATTCTGCAGTGCTCTTCATTTACACAAAAGACTACTGTGCTTGAAATTCCTTGTATGTGGCATGTTTATTTAGGGTTTAATTCTGATCTATTCACATGTGTAACTTTAAGCTTCTTTCCATTCTAGCATATGGAGGGTGAAGTATCTCATAGCTCTGTGCAGCACAGCTCCATACTTGGCCTAGTAATTTACATCCCACTTTTAAAAGTTCTCATAAACTTGACTGAAATGTATCACAGAAACACAAAATAGACCATTGCTTGCTACTGTGGGTAATCCCATATAATCTTCAATTAAACTATTCATACAGGTAAAAATAGCATTTCCTGGGCCGGTCTCATGATGAACCATAAATTCTTAAATCTAGCAAGTCTTAAAGATGAAAAGGGCAACATAAGTGAGAGCAGTTAATGCAACTTTATCATCACCACATTCTCATGGTCAGGGGTTTGTTTATGTCTATGTGTATTACACACAGTTATATAAGTGTGTGTGAGCCTTTTTTCTTTAAGAAATGCTCAGTTATATTAGGAATTAGAGAGAAGACAAGCCAATTTTCCTACAAATAGGCAAGATGAGAAATACTAGATTTCCCAGTTACTAAAGTAGCATTTTTTGTTGAAAGGAAACAGCTACTTTAGCTTTGAAAACAACTCAAAAGCCAAAGTGATCAAGACAATTTATTGTCTTTTCCAATATTCTTACTCACTCTAGCAAAGTATATTTGACAGAGGAACTTCTATGCCAACCACATAAATACAGGGAATGGAATTACACTCACAGTTTTATCAGTCACTGCAGTTCAATGGGGGAAAATGCTTTGTGTAAACACAGTAAATCTCAACATGTCCTCCATTTCCACTCTTTTGCTTTAGTAAAAGTGGAGAACCTGAAAGATGTCCAGGGAATTGAAGTTTTAGTGGGTTCTATAAGCAAGAATGGTGAACTGGCAGCAGAAGCCAAAAGCACTTGGTGCTGGTTTTTCTGAAGACTTTTTTGTGCTCTTCACAGATCTTTCTGGAACAGAATACTATAAATTATGTGATCTGTATGATAAAAACATGAAATTTAAAGATAAATATTAGAGATAAAATAAATTTAAAAACAAACAAACAAACAAGCAAAAAACAAAACAAAAACCAAAAAAAAAATCAAACAAACAAACAAAAAAAGCAAGCAAGCAAACAAACGAACCAACCAACCAAAAAACTCCCAAACTTATTTGAAAGGGCTCAAACAATGAAAATTATAATCTCTTTTCAGAGCAAATTCTTAGAATTTGACTGCTTTTAATTTTTAGGGATACAAAAATTGGCTTTATGCATGCTGCATTAATTCCAAGCCTCAAAATATTTTTTTTTCCTCTGCAAAATGTTACATATCCCTTTTATTTTACTTTATCTCTTTACTGATTTAAATTTCCTTTAGTTTGATTTCTCTGTATTTTAATAATACCTAAAGAGAGATCACTACCAGTCATAGTATTAATCATATGAAAAATGTTTCATGCAGTACCTTACTTTCTTACATCAAGGTTTTGTTGAGGTGTTGTATGAGCTACTCTACCATGTCAGTAAAGATAAAAGAGTAATGGAGAACTCACCAGTTGTCATTACAATATCAAATTATGAAGATGTGACATGATTGCTCCTGAAGAAGAAAAAGGAATGTTGTGTTCTTTCAAAAATACAGTGGTTTTAAGCAACAGTCACATCCAAAATCACACAGCAGGATATGCCTTGAATTTCTGGACTGTGCTACCTGGCTTACCACATCAAATGCCTGAGTATTTGGAGAGGAGAAAGTATTGGTAAGATCACTTTATCTACTGGAAAACCTGTGGAAGCCTGTAACGAGATCTCCTTTGCCTCCTGGTTAGGAAAACGAGAAGGAGACAATTCCTTGGCAGGAGAGCCAATCCCACTGATGGTTCCTCTTCCCTTCTGAGAAGGCAGAGGGTGGGTCTCACTTGTTTTCTCTCCTGGTCTTTTTTGTTCTCTGATAGATGAGAAGAAAAGGGAAAAAGAACAAAAAAATTAAAATAAAACAAAAAACAAACAAACAATCAAAAAATAAAAAACAAACAAACAAAACCCCAAAACCAACCAACCAAAAAAAAAAAAGAAAACCAAAACCAACAAAAAAACCAAACCAAACAAACAAAAGACCACAAAAAAAACCCAAACAAAAAAAAAACCCAAACAACAAAAAAATCCAACAAACAAACAAACCCCAAACAAACAAAAAAAGCCCCAACAAATAGTGGGAGTATATTTTGGATAGTTTTCATTCTATTCAGATAATGTTAACCAAAGGACTGAGAAGAAAAATGAGGAACATTTGGAGAGCTATACATTTCCTAGTCACATTTTTCCTGCTGTTGTTTTTCTTGCTTGATTTGCATTTTTCATCAGTCAGTGGAAAAGCAGAGAGTTGGGAAGATGGAAAAGAAAGGCTGCATCTGCTGTTAACCAAGAGGAGACAGAGAAAAAAGGAGTCCTTCTATTCTGGTCATGCAGAAAGTGACATACATTGCTACAGGAGTGACTGTTTGTTCAAGACTGCTAATTTCTGCTCCCTTTCAGCTGGAAAGATTGATTTTTTTTCAAAGCCAAATCACTGTTATGTTGCTAGATCAGTGAGCAAGCCTTAGATGCTTTGTATTAGCTATTTGCATTTGTAGCAAAACAGGCCTGCTAAGCATGGGGACCTGTCAAGACTAATCCTGTAATGTGTAGGTCACTTTTATTGTTTTCCAAGCATTTTTACTTTCATGTGTATAGAGAAAAAGATGTTGGAAATCTCTAATTAAAATATGAGGTACTATTCCAACCTCTCCATATCAAGAGTAAGATATTACTGTTTCTAAAAGTCAAGCAAGAAAGAAATGTATCTTCACCAAATATAATATGAGCTATTCTTTGATAAAACCTGCAATTTTTCATGTAGACTGATCACTATTGACACAACTGATGTATCTCCATTTCTTACCATCTTTCATGGGGTTTTTTTCCTCTCACATTATGGTGAATGCTGATTTACATCTGTGTTTGATTCAATTTAAAGTCTTTAAACTCATTTCAGCATACGCTGCCCATGGAATGTGTGCTTATGATTTGTTGCTGGAATAGGAGGTAATTTCTCTCAGGCCACTTTTACCTTTAAGGTTGGTTTCCCCCATAGTCAAACAGCTTTGAACTTAAAGAGGTTTGGCACCACAAGAGGGTAACAGCATGTAATTACCCAGCAGACTTCTAGGATTTGAAAATGTTAAATGTCACAGATATTTTCAGAACATATACTCCTACAGTGCCCATTGTGTGTTCCATACTGATGTTTCAACAGCACAAGGAGTGCTCTCCCATGGCAGTAGGCACTTGCTGATTGTTTTTTGGAACTTCTCATGACAGCCCTCATCGGTGAGGAACAGTGAGTGAGCAATCCCAGTGCTGGTCTCATTGCAGTACTTGCTGTGCTGCCTGTGAAACAGAGCACTCCACTTGTGAAAAGTACATAGACAACCTAAGAGCCATGTATGATCACATCTGCTGGTCCAATGTCACAGATCCCTGGTATCTTAAGAATGGTAAAAGGCCTTCTTCTTTCATGAGCAGCTTGATGATAATTTCCACTACTACAGGCTTTTATTGCACATTGCAGGTAGTCCAGAGTAGTTTCAGATGTTTGAAAAGAGAGCAGATGTGGCATTTCAGGAGCAATCTCTTAGCCACAGAGTAGGAATAGAAGAAAGTAGTGAGGAATTTCAAACAGAGTGACCCTCAAATACATTTTTCCTGTTAGTAGAAGCAGTCTGTGTGCCTCCTTCTGAAACAGTTGCTACAATTTCAGTGTGGTCTTGCAAATTTAAACAGAAATTTGTGTCCAGCAAACATAGTATGATGAATTTTATACACTCAACTGGAGACAACACCCCCTAGGGATAATTAATATCAGACTGGTGATTTGTGTACCTGTTTAGGGGGCATACTGGCAGAATCTGAAAGCACTCCACATGACTTCAGCAGTATGACAATCACACTGGGTGCAGGATGTTATACACAGGTATCTAATCACGCTGACCTGTGAGAAATAGCCAGGTACAGTGATATATATTCCTTGTTGCCTTCCTCAGAAGCAAACTAAGTTATGAGGTTAATGTAACAAGCACAAAAGGTGTACTGTGACCTTTCAATACAACTGTTTCACAAGGAACTATTTGTTAACTGCCACTGGGATTGAGTGCTCCAGAGCGTGTTAAGCCTTGCCAGCCCACTGGATTCACTTCTGTGGATCAGAGGGTGAACATGACAAATATGCCTATCAATGTATTCCTTGGAGCTACATGTGTTTCTGTATTTTCAGGATCAGCAACCTTGTTAAGTAAGAAGTTATGGGAACTATGTATACAGGGTGTTGTAACAAACTATTGTTGCAACATAAGGTTGAATGTTTCATTTATTTATTCATTTTGGGGAGAAGTGAGGACAATTTATATTTTAAACAGCTTGGCTATAAATACACCATTATGCCAAGATAAATGGTTAAAACAGTGGTTATAAATTTTGTTTTGGCATTGCAGTAAATTGTGTATATTCCTTCCTGAATGTATGTGTGAATTAGCATTTTTATGTATTCATAATGTGACCTTTATGTTTTAAACTTTCTTTAGGAAATAGTCCTCCTGGAATCTGCTTAGACTTCACTAAATCCTTGCTGAGATGTGAATGAGTGAGGTCTGTGTCTGCTAGTATTTAATCCAGTAGTTCATGCAATCCTAGAAATCCTTCAAAATTTTCTGTCAGTGCTCTTTCTGATTTAAAAAATTATCTTTTGTGAGAGTAAGAGGTGAATTCCACAAAAATACTGAGTTTTTTTCCTTTTTTCCCTTTTCCAAGACAATTTGGCAGTGAGCTGTTCAGACGTACAAATGGTTGAGTCCTCTTTTGTTTGTCTTCCATTGGTGCATGTGTATGGAGCAAATCCAGGGCCTTTTACATGTCCTCACATGAAAGCACTCAGAAATTGCCCTTTTCACAGAATATTTACTAATGAAAACAGGTAACTGTACTGGACAATAATTTCCTTACTTGATGCCATAAATCTGTCACAGAAAGAAATTTGGCTCATATTTACCTTTAGTGATCTTATATTAAACATCTTAATAAAAGAGCTTCAACTGAGCCTCATTTCATCATCTGTCAAGCAACCAAATGGGAAGCAAATGAATACAAGGATTTGTTGTGTTGCTGGTTTATTTCTAAATGGCTTAAAATTCTTTGCTATACTGAAAAAGGGTGTGTTATGAGTATTTTTATTTGTGTTACATGTGGAATGCATTTGAATGGTCACGTGTTACTGATGAGCTCATTGTTTATAATTAAGAAATATTTGACAAACTGTGAACAAATACTTATTTATTTTCAGAATATTAGTTAAAACATTAATTATTTTCACCTATTAGAGCATCCTAATGAGGAACTAATATTAATTCATCTAACAAAGTTCACTTTTATTTGAGACACTCACCAAGTTAATTACTAGACTCCTTTCATTAACATTTCAAATCTCATTAAAATGTAAATGGGAAAATTTTTTTTGCATATTAGAAGGTATTTATTGACATTCATCATAGTAAGTACTTTGGTCTTCATTAATTATAAAGAATATAATAAATAGTCATTTACTTTTGTGAAAACAGCTGGTTAAAGGTTGTTGTACTTATGCTTTTTAGCATTGCAATCAAAATGGATGATTCTTTGTATAGACACAATTAATTCTCAGCACTGAACTAGGTGGCATGCAAAGTGGGGGAGATTGTAACAAGGGTTCCTCTTCATCATGCAGCTGTGTATGTGCAAGGGAAGCACCTGGAAGTAAAGGACATTTTCTAACCAAAAAGATACTATTCTACATGCTTCTTCCCACAGTTTAGATGGGCAAGTTTATAATAGGCCCTAATGCCATCAGGCTCTGATGTGCATGCTCTACTTGAAAAAAGCAGTTCAGAAAATCTAAAAAAAAAATTATTTTAACAATCATATTTATTGAAGTGTTGTCATACAGATGCCCTTTATACCATTTCTCCCCTCCCTCCTCACCTCTACCTTCCCCTCAAAGTTAATAGGTAATGGTGAGCAACTATTTAATCCCTACTCTATATTTGTAGCTCTTTCTTATTTTTGAGAGTTCCGTGGTTGGGAGCACAGAGCCGCAGAAGGGCCAGGACTAGGTAAGGGCCAAGAGCAGTCAAAGGCCACAGACACCAGAGATTGTCTGGGTTCTGGTGGTAACCTGGGAAACAGAACACAGGCACCAGCTCCCATAGTTTGGACACACAGAGTCTCTTTTCGTGGTCCTGAGTGTAGGTATTTTGCTGACCATCTATTTGACAAGCTGTTAAAGGAATTATACATCAACTTTTCAGCCTTGATCGGGTCATGTGGGATTAGATTTGCATGCTCAAACTTAGCAGGCTTCTAAAACAAACTGTTTTCTGCTATCATTTTAATGCAATAAAGAAGCAGGATTTATGTATAATATATAATACTTGACCTTCTCATATATTGCCTTTTCCAGTCTTGCATGTATCACATAATTCTGTATCAAAGCAAACCATATAAATATGGAGATGTAGGAAGAAGAAGATAAACAAAAACAATGAACTGAGACAGGTAAAAGTATTAAGAAAGGGTTTTATGGACATAAGTCACTGCAACCAGTTTTATGCCTATGATAATTACTGAGGTATCAGCTTAAGAACCAAAGCATCTCTGGTAGGATTGGTTAAAATGATATTTCAATTAGTGGCTCAGAGTGCATGGCACTCAGTCACTGAGGGAGCTACCATAGTTTCAACAACATATTGAAAATTCCCTTCCCTGAAGGAACACTGTTGTTAGAGGAAAGGCATGAAACTGATAATGAATTCCCCCAAGTACCTGTAGTAAAGAGAATTCACATCTTTGAAAGAATCCCACTGGTGCTCTGTCACGTGTTCTTGCCAGGAAAAGTCACTAACTTCTCCAAGAGAGTTTGGGAGTTGATGTGTTTGCAAGTAAAAGGAATGGAGCAGACAAAAGTTTATGTTTTTCCACTAAGGATGAGTTTTCACTACTTATTCTTGTTCTGCTTCTTTTCTTATAACTTCTTTCTTGTTCTGTTTCTTTTCTTATAATTTCATCAAAGTACAAAATACTTTGGTTGCTTGTACCTGGATTTGGTGAAATATATTCGACATAATTTGAATGGCTAGTCCAGCCAGCAAATTAAGGAAACCTAGTACACAAGCAAAATAGTTATCAAAATCATGCCATTACTTTTGGTAATGAAGTTAAAAATCAGTTCACTGTTTTTTAGCTTGGTTTTTGTCTCCTTGATACCTTTGGTTCTTGTGACTCCGTCGGTGCTTCCAACCTGTGGCAAGGCTGAGAGACAATACAGCTGTAACTGTGTGCTCCATGTCTGGTGGCACTGGGTTTGTATGGTGGTTGCCCTAAGATAAAAAGAAAGGTCTCTCCACCTGAAAAAAGCAGGACGGGAGGGCTGCCCAGAAATGACTGGTGTCCATGCTCCCAGGCACAATTTAAAATGGAGATATTTGAAATGCAACATTTTTGTCTTACAATAAAGTGCCATCTTTCATAGAATTATTTTTTTTCTGAAGGTTTCCAGCTAGTTTTGCATCTGTGCACATCATCAGTAGTGCAGTGTTCAGATGGTGCAGTGCAGTCAGTTAACAGCTAAGGGAGAAAGAAGAAATTGTGACGAGCTGCTGTAGAGATGCTGTTAGAGGCTGTTTTCTATGACTGGGGGAAAGAGTAACATCTCTTGTTTGTTCTGGGTTTAATTTTCTTTCTTTTCATCTTCAGTATAATTCCTGAAAACTTGGTAGTTCTTTCTGATTCCTTTCTGAGTTTTTGGTGGAGATCCAAACTGGTTTTGTTTCACATTTTGATGTGAAAACCTTAGATGTAGAATTTGATTTTGGAATTTGGATTGCTAATAAGATCTGAAAGCAGCCTTCTCCTTCCTTCCATGATTGCTGTGGTTAACTTGTAGAAAAAACAAAGGCTAAGCCATGTTCTGCAGCAAACAGAATATTCTTTTGTCCCTGTGCAATCCCCATTCTGCCATCTGATGTAAAGCAGGCAAAGAAGGATAAGAGAGTTAATGTTGCCTCACTCCTAAGGCTGAGAATCAGAAGATATGCCTTACTGAGCTGCAGTGAGAATTGGTGATCCTTTCTGTTAAGGGCATCCAGCATGTTTGGAGTCTGACTAGCCTTGTGCATTTGTCAGCAGCTCCTGCTTCTGCCCAGCAATGGGCTGCTACACATAGCAATGACATCTTTCTCCCAGGTTTAGACAGAGTTTTCCTCTTTGCTTTTAGATTAGAGGGCTTTTATGGTTTCTGAGCTTCTTCTGGGACACAACTCCCAGTACAGGGCCGTACTTAAAGGCCATGACAGAACTCTTGATTTTAAAATAAATGTGATTTCCCTCTAGACAAACTTTTCAATATCCTGACAGAGCCCAAGGATGTTAAAATAAAACATAACAGAAGGAAAGTAAACTGCTTTTTTCAGACAAGCAAGCTCTAATGTAAAGCCAAAACCAAAGTGCTAATCATTCACCTATCCTAATAAAAATAAGAATTGTATCAGATAATACAACAGAAATAAGAACAGGAAAAATTTAAACCTATGTTTTGAATGCCTACTTCTAAAATGTCTTTTGCTATAATGAAAATAAATGGTAGCATTTTTTTTTTAAAGCAACTGAAACATATTTTCTAATCATCTCATAAAGAAAGACAATCATGTAATGAAATATAGTTTTGGTTATGTTGGTCTATATCACATACAGTATACACAACTTTTTTGTTTGTTTGTAAAAGTGGATATGGTTACTCTTCCATCTGTCTGTCCTTACTAATATGACAAGTGTTGACAGTTATCAGAAAATGTAGAAAATAGTAGGTAGAAGAGTGATAAACAAGAACAAACCATGAACTTTTATTCCTTAAAGCATTCTGCATTTAATGGATCTAAGCGAGTTTCATTTTAAAGTATATTTTAGATGTTGACACCACTTTTTATAGCAGCTGGTTCTTTGTCAAATTGGATGATATTCAAAACAGGATTTTGTTGTTCTTTTTCTTTTTGCCATCTGTTGCTGTTATAGACTTTTTTTTCAAGAAATAAGTTCTAAATTAATTAGGTCATATTGTAAATGCGTTCTGTTTATGAAATGTTTAAAATTAAAAGCATAAGGAAAATTATGGTGTAACTTAATTTTATAGTATAATTTAATTCCTATACAAACTTTCTATCCAAAAAAATGAACAACAAACATTTCTTTTTAGATACGTGTTGAACTGGTATAAGTTGTGATTTAATCTCACAAGAAATGTGATTGCTTACAAACCTGTAATTCAGTTTGGTATTTGAACACCAGGCAAATGATATAAAATTTAAAATTAGGTACTGAAATATAATAGAAGAAAAACAAAAGAAAAATCTGATCCTGAAATCTGCTTCTGTTATACAACCTGAATTTTATTTCAAGTGTGCTTCAGCCTCATTGAACACAATAGATAAATTGCTTTAGGTCCTGAGCTCAGCAAATCTTACCAGCATATGTGTTTCTAAGCATGCAAATAGCTTGTTTTACCACACTCTACCTGACTTGAATTTCTACATAATTTAATAATTTTAAGGATCAACTATTAAATTATACTGGAGAGGAAAATTACACAAGCAGAAAATTAGGCTTTTTTGTTTCTTTCTCTATCACAGCTAAGCATTTTTTTTTTTTTTTGAAAGGAGAGACAGGATTAGTCTGGATATTTAGGACTGACCCAATACATTTATTTCATCTTCAGGGAGTACACTGAGACTTAAATGAAACATAAAAAATAAAAGATGCAGAAAACATATGTGAACCTGTTGTTAAATACACTGCATAAATAAAGAGTGAGCCCAAATCAAGTCTGTGCTTCCTATTTTTCAAACACTTGCCATTGCAACTTTAAACATAGTTTTACAGTAACATTTGCAATCTGTACTGAAGGAGACAATTTGTCTGAGCTGGAACCAGCTTCTTGGAACAATGTTCACATTGTATGCATGACCTGGGTCAGTACCCAAGGCTGCATTTGTGATGCTTTCTTCATAAAAAGAAACAAAAGACATGTGGCAAATCCCCTATGAGTTGTTACTCATTTGCAATACCTGATAAATGTGATAAATACCATTAGTGTAGTCTCAAAAATTGATGCATGTTCCAGATATTGATCAATATTTGGCAAATAATTTTTTTTTTATAAGCATCTAACTGAGGGCAGAAATTCACACAATGGGCACACCTACACAGGAGGTGGATTATGTTGCAAAGGCAAAAGGACCAGCCTGGTCAATTGCCCCTTTAGTCAGTATTTCGAGCCAGGCTCCATTTAATGAAACTACTCCTATTGTAGCAGTAATTAACATTTCTTACCAGTTAGTACATATTAATTGTCATAGTCCTTTGTTGCAGTTTGGACAGGTGT